>VZTH01018863.1:0-20692 GCA_013397815.1 Aleadryas rufinucha
TTTTTTTTTTGCTTGAATTTGTCTGCCAGGGCACCAACCTTCAGATACTTGAAAAGTCAGGAAGCATGGAGACACAGATGTTTGAAGTGCCAGGAAACTCCTGAGGGTGTTCCTGCACACTATTTCATTCCTGAGGGTCTAGAAGCTGGTCAGTGAGGTAGTGCCTGTGGAGAGGTGTTTCCATGATGCCCAAGGAAAAGCAACAGAAGGCAAATCAACCCACTAACCTGCTTTCAAGCAAGTTTCAGCAATATACTGTGTCCCTGTAGGACCCTTACTTTTATCATATTATTATGATATGGTGGGAAAGAACCAGTGAGTACTGAGTTTTGATGTTTGAAAGCTGAAGAACTTTATGATTTCTGAAGCAAGAGGGAGAAGTTCCATCTTTTTTCTGTTATGAAAACTGTGAAGTCTTTTACCAGTCATGGAGGCATGCAAATACTTACTACTCACATAGTACTATCCAATGTATAAGTGGTTACCACATTTGACATCCAAACCTAACCCTGAAGACACAATGCTCACATTTCATGTGTGGAAGGAACAAGATAAAGCAGTGGAATTCTGCTTATGCTTCCATTGCAGCATTTATTTATTTTACTTATTGCTCTTTCAGTTGAAATAGTTACAGATAAGCCATGGCTGGATAGGTGAATGTTGAGATGTCTTGGTGATATCTGAGAATTTGTTGAGCTCAAAAATTAGTAAGTATTATTCATTGTAAAAAAAATAAGAAACAAACAAAAACCCCCACCACTCAATATGGAAAGATTGTATCCAGGAAAAACAACACAGCAAAGTAGAAATGCAATACTGTGGGTACTGCTTATGACCTAAAACAATGCAGTACCAAATATTTTGCCTTCAGTGAAGCAAGTTAAGAGTTAGATCAGCCAACAAGCAATCTTTCATTTGGCTTTTATTCTCCAGATTGCTGACAAGGTCAAGTGTGCCCACTATCTCAGATTTCCAAAAGCACTGAGTGGTGGGAGATATTTTTATGGCGGACACATTTATTGACACATTTTCAATGTGGAAAGAGGTAAATGCAGTTCTAATTATGAAACATTGCATCAATCTGTAGAGACATTGGGACCTGGAGTCAAAGCAGGGAGCAGCAAGGAGGAAAAACAACTTCAGGACATTTGCAGCACAGTGTGGTAGTCATTTCACCTTCCTAATATTTTGAGAAAACATATAAGAAAATGATATTGCACAGTTTGAAAGTAGTGTAGTGTAGAAGCTAGTGGCTTAGGTCTTTAAATTAGAATCAGTAATTAATTTCCAAGCATGAGGGTCTGATTCCATCCCACCTAACAGTACAGTTTTAAAATAGTGTCTATTAAGCATTTTAATTTCCTACAGATTACCCCTAAAAATGGAAAAAGAAGAAATGTTTCAGCTACTATCTGGATATTACAACCCTGCTTCTATAAGCATAGGATCATCCTACTTTAGGACGCTAATTGAGTTTTCTCATGACAGAGCGCAAACACAGTGTAGATTAATCCGGGTTTTTGTTTCCTCTCATACCTACATATCACATAGCTACCTATGCTTCCATCCAGCACACAGAAACATGGAAAGGCTCAGAAGGAAGGGCTGTTCAAAAACATCAGAGGTTATGTGAGGAGCTGGAAACAATGAAGGAGAGTAAACCCACACTGGAGGAGATGGTGATGGTGCCACCATCACAAAAACACGAGACCATATCTGTGTTTCCGGCTTGAAAAAACTCAAGCCCATGCCATCTGTTTCCTGGCAGAATGCTCCATCCATCAGGGTGCAGAAAGGACAGGGGTACTGGGAAAGGAGCCTTTGCTCAGATTCTCATGGTTTGGAGTCAACAGAAAGCTAAGCCAGAAAAAGCTTGATGCCAGGGAAGCAAAACCAGACCAGGGACTCTGTACCTTAGATGCTGCACTGCAGCTCCTTCAGAGGGAAAGGGTTTCTCCTTCCTCCAGAATTTTGTATAATTTTATTAATTAAACCGGAGTCCAAAAGAGACCTGCAATGCAGAATTATGCTAATAGCATAGAGACACAGGGACCTCCTCCTACTTTTGGTATGCAACAGCCATTTTTCAGTACTCTCAAATGACAGGGTGCTGAGTTCTGAGAAACTAAAGACTGGCACAATTTACCACCATTGTGCCTTAATGTTGATTTACGTTTCCTGCACTCCAGAAATAAAGGGAATTTAAAAGTGATAAATGGTTGCAATATATCAAGGTCTGATTTTATTTTCTGGAATTCTCTTTGTTCTGTAAAATATTGTGAGAAAAATTCTAATTATACCAGCTGTAAACCTTGCCTGCAGTGAACAGCCTTTTTGAATATTAATGAGGACATACATACAAAATAAAATTTCAGGCAGAAGTAACAAGTGGGCTAAAAATGAAAGAAAACAATTCTTTTGCTACCAACAATGAACAAGCTGATGATCTTCCATGGCTTATAATAAATAAATCAAATAAGCAAATTTAATAAATGACTGATTTTAGAAATACTATTTAAAAATAAGTAGAAAACCCAGGTAAATAAGATTATGTTATAAAAAGTGATATATTACTCCTACCAGAAAAATGAACTATGAGAAAGAGTTTACTGAAAAAGAAACAGGTTCATGAAGTAAACATTGTGGTATTGAATCAGGCCAGCAATGGCACATTGCACAGAGCAGCAAACTTTCTTGTGGTAGTGTCACTGGTTAAGGCAGCTCATTTAGTCTCTTTGCTTTTCCTACAGGTATAGATATAGCCTGGCATTCCAAGTTGCTCTTTGGTGAAACTAAAAAGAATATTCATTTCATGGAACAGCTCCAGAGAGCCCTGGGGTTACATTTCCTGTCAGAAGTGCTGAAATTACTGTTTTGGTGAAATTTCATAAATTTTCATCTCAGTCTGATTTGGACTGGACAAGTAGCCCTGCTTTCTTGCCAATTATAACCTGTGATGGCATTCTGGAATATATCCATATTTTCTTTGCTTTTTACCAGTAGAATTAACGTAGGGTTGTGAAGCATATGAAAGGTAATACAGGTTCAACAGGATATTCCCATGATATTTATTGAATGATATCCTGCAAAAGATCTGATTTATCTTAGAGATACTGTGCAGTCTGATCCATTTATTTTATTAATTTTGTGTCATTTTGCTGATCCTTGACTACTGTGGATAAACACAAAGATAGTTTGGGCATCTGTATTTTAATGTTGACATGATTGCATGTGACTAAAGTGAGTGAAGTCAAGAGAAAAATGTTGTTGATATTAAACAAAAGAGAAATTCCTCCAGCAACATCTGGGATAAAGTGAAGATTGCATAACTTAGAGCTGCCCATGGTCACACTGAATTTTCATTCTGTCTGCTAAACACATTTCATCACCCCATAGTGAAGTTTGTGAATCCTGCTCTGCAGAGTTGTTATGGAAATAGTTACACATTTGTCAGCACACTTCATGAAGCCCAAGATCTAAATCCAATAGAGACTCCCCACACCATGATTACCATCTTCTGCAACTCATTCTAATACAGAGAACCAGGTATTTTTTATTATTTCATGTTGCTTTAATAATGCAGTTTCATGAAGATGTCAATAGCTGCTGTGAAACTTGGCTTTCCAGAGCACACTCATTATATTTTGCAATGTTAAGAGATACTTCGCTGGCTTTGGGACAGTAAGTGGTGTTTTTGTAGGGAAAATCCCATTTTCCTGTTTGTTTTCTTTTTCATTTCTGAACCATTTTTGTAAGTAAGCAGTTTCTAAAAATACTGTAAGTATTTTAAAAGTACTGTACCACGAAATTAAAAGAAATGGAAAACTATAATGGAGGGAAAAATAAATACTTCATGTGATGAAAATATATTGCATTTTGAATCAAGACTCTTGGCTTTGAAAAAAGACCCTGAAAATAAATCTGAGATAATTATTTTTCAGTGTAAATCCAGGAACTTTATTAGTGTTATTAAAATAATTTTTCCATGGTCCTTAGTTGATGAGTTAATTTATTTGTTTCTAGGGAACAGCAAACAATGGAGTAGAAAGGAAGGATGGAGAGGGACAAAATTCAGTGATGCAAAGCATGGTGTGCATAATGCTTCATACTTTGATGGCTTGTGTACCTTGGCAATTCATGTCATGAGAGCAAAACTGAATTCCTCAGCTGACACTGGAGAGAGGTTGCTCTTTTTACATATCATAGAATCATAAAAGGGTTCGTGTTGGAAAGAACACTGAAGACCATCTAATTTCAAGCCCCCACCATGGGCAGGGACACCTCCCACTAGACCAAGTTGCTAAGAGCACCATCCCAACTGGCCTTGAATAGCTCCAAGAATGAGGCAACCACAGCTTATCTGGACAACATCTTCCTGTGCCTCACCACTCTCACAGTAAAGAATTTCTTCGCAACATCTAATCTAAACCTTCCATCTTTCAATTTAAAAACATTATCCCTTGTCCTGTCATTGTCTGTCCACATAAAAGGTCTCTCTCCAGCCTTCTTTTAGGCTTTCTTTAGGTATTGGAAGGAATGAAGTGTCCCCAGAGCCTTCTCTTCTCCAGGCTGAGCAACCCCAACTCTCCAAGCCTATCTTCATAGCAGATGCCCTCAGAAAAACCCCTTGGAAGAAAAACCCCAGAGGTATTCCAAGTTAATATCAAAAATTGTATGAACAGTCAGTCTGCTCCAACTAATTTGCTCCTGACAAACTCCTAAACTTTTGGGCCCCACTGCATCCAGAAAAAACAGATCTATCGCACTTCTGCATGGGAGCTGACAACTATATGAAGGAGGAGCCTCACATTGTTATTCTTTCCCTTACATCAGTGAAGAGGAGATGGAGAGCCTTTGAGATGACTAAAGGTACAAAGAGGCACCATATTTACACACTGAGGAAGGACAGAAGTCCCAGTAGTCCTACTTGCTGGGTATTTTTATTTGTGGGATGGTCTTACTCTAACAGGAAAATGGAATAGTCAAGGCTGGAGGTGCTTCTGCAAAAAATACTTGCATTAAAAGAACAAGAACAACTAGTAGCAGCTGTAGTCAGTGGCATAACATTTGCATAGTTTAGTTAGTTGTCTTTCCATTTCTCATAAAATGTGCCAAAATTAACTTTTTTTCTTTTTTTTTTNTTGCCAAAAATTATTTTTTTTTTTTTTTTTTTTTTTTTTTTTTGGGGAAAACATTACATCTGCTGAAGCCTAGTTATATATCCTAAGTCTGGAGCTGGGAAATATCCAATAACAAGTAGCTTAGGGGTAAGCTAACAAGAACATTTCCTAAAATAACTTGTTGCTTGATTTCTTCAGCAGGTACTCATAATCCAGGAGCCAGGTTTGTGCAGTGTCTGATCAGCAATGCACAGACCTATTCCCATGTGTTACATGGAAAACAATTTCTCCCTGGTCTTAAATGTGCAGTGCTCTTAGGTACTCTTCTCATGGCTACAGAGGAGGACTAGGAGCAGAGATGGTAAATCACAATACTCTGTTTAGGTGGAAGAAGGAAAAGTTTAGAGTCAGGCTTGCTGAGGAGAGAGATGGGCTTGCACACACTGTCACAGTAGCTCTGTGAAACATCCCTAAGTGCCTTCGTGCAGAACCAGCCTCCTTTACGGACACTTGGCACATTCACTGACACCAACATTTAGACACCTCCCTTTAGCTGCCTAAAACTAAACTCCCTGCTTTAATATAGGAGCTAATGTCATTGTAAATGTCTGACAGCATCTCTCCAGGCCTTCAGCAGCCTCCAGGAGGATTCAGGCCCTCCACACATCCAGACCCAGGATGCATCTGTGTTGCAGCCCTTGAATTGAGCCTTTTGCCACTGATTGGCTGAAAACCACACTGGCCTCATTAACTGTACTGATCATTGACTGATAACATGTGAATGCTGACGTCTATTCCTAGTTGTCCACACACACATCTGTAATGCCACGTGAAATGCTGTAGGACGTGAAACCTCTCTGGGTGGGACTCACATACATAACACAGAATTTGTAGGAAATCAGCTGGAAGCTATATGAGCTTCCTGATACAGAGCAAGTGACACCATGTGACTGCATGGGCTGCCCAGTCATGCTTCCAGGTGGCCTCACAGGGAGCTAAATCCTACAAGACTTGGCAAGAAAAAAGCCAACAATATTATTATTCATATATATTTTTTGTGTCTTTTCATGGTAATTGAAAATTTAGACTTTTGTCAGCAGTGTCTAAAAGCATCCTCATTTTAGATGCATATTTTGCTACCAAAGACTGGAACTTCTGAGTAGAACAGAATTTTTGTAAAGAACTATGTGATCTTCTATTTGAAATTTTTAGTCCACATTGATATTAATATGAAGGGATTCTGTCTAAATATACATTTCAAAGTTTCTGGAATGGCTTATTCAGAATAGCAAAATTAATGAGATCAGCAGTACATACTGCAGGATGGAAAATCTTTAACTGAAATGAAGATCAGTATTTTGTGTTCGAGAAAATCTTTGACTAACTCCTTTTGTATATGTCAAGATCATCAGAAAGCAGAAAAACTTTTTTGGTCAAAAACTCTGGGTCAAATCCCTCTCAGAGTGTTCTATATCTCACTCATTCCCTCTTTCTTCTGTTGTTCACATACAGTTTGCCTAGAGGACTGATCTCAAATTATTTGGTTCTTTGCATTTTGAACGGATTAATCTATTATGATGAGGGGGTGTTTATTTACTTTGAACTAACATGCATTGTTCAGATAAATTGAGTTGTTTTCCTATTTAACATTTTAGGATTTTTGTTTTAGTGTTCTCAGAGCCCTCTAGGCAATGGAACAAATTGATGGAAAGTAAATTATTAACGTATGTTCAGTCAGGCATATCTAATCAGCCCAATTTAAAGTCATTATGTCTTATATAAACAAGTACTGTATATATTTAAATATTTATCATAACAATTTATAGAGTGGCTAGGATGCAGAATACCCAAACTCTTTAAAAGAGTATCTGAAATGTTATGTACAACTTCAGCAGCAATAAACATAAGATCTTAGAAAGGGAACAGCGAATAGGTGGAGAACCAATTTGTTCACGGTGCATTGGGTTGTGGTGGCTGAAAAGGGACACAGTGATCTGTTGTGATGATGAGACTCAAAACTCTATTCCTCTTTGGGCATTTCATTTCTAGTTTGAACCTTATTAACCACTTTTTCCAAAATGTGGTTAATGACTGGGTGAGAAGTTAAAGAGGATGTAGGGCATCCTCCTCATTTGGTAAAATTTACTTTTGGCTAACACTGGGTCAAATAAATGGAAAGAAAGTAAGTTATTGAGTGAAAGAATTGTGAAAAGATGCCCGCATTTTAAAATTTGGCAGAAATTTCTCATTGATATAGTACAGGTAAGCATATCAGTTCCAAAATGTTGTCCTTAGAAAGATATCGCAAGGAAACATGAATGCAGTTGCATGACTGCTAAAACTCTCTTTGAGGTCTTCTTCAGAAACCTTATATTTTCAGGAGAAGAGGTTTAAACCTGTAGCAGAAAGGATTTTATGCCAATAATATCTTCCAAGGAAGGAAACCAAATTTAATAGAAGGTATAAGAAGTCATTGCTGGAATCGCACAGAATCACAGAATATTCTGAGCTGTAAGGGAACCATCAGGTTCATCAGTGTCCAAGTCTTGGCCTTGCGCAGGACATCCCAAGAAACAAACCATGTGCCTTAGAGTGTTGTCCAAACACTTCTTAAACTCAGACAGGCTTGGTGCTGTGACCACTTCCTTGGGGAGCCTGTTCAGTGCCCAACCACCCTCTGGGTGAAAAATCTTTTTCTGATGTCTAACTTAAACCTACCCTGATTAAGCTTCAGGCCATTCCCTCAGGTCCTGTCACCGGTCACAAGAGTGAAGATATCCGTGCCTGCCTCTCCTCTTCCCCTCATAAGGAAGTTGTAACTGCAGTGAGCTCTCCCCTCAGTCTCCTCCAGGCTGAACAGACCAAGTGACCTCAGTCACTCCTCACACGGCTTCCCCTCAAGGACGTTCACAATCCTCATGGCCCTCCTTTGGACACTCTCTACTAGTTTAATGTATTTTTTATATTGTAACACCCAAAACTGTCCCCAGGACTTGAGGTGAGGCTGCCCCAGTGCAGAGCAGAGCAGGACAATCCCCTCCCTTGCCTGGCTGGCGATGCTGTGCCTGATGCCCCCCAGGACAGGGTTGGCTCTCCTGGCTACCAGGGCACTGCTGACTTGTGTTCAACTTTGCACTGACCAGGACCCCCAGGTCCCTTTCCACAGTGGTGCTCTCCAGCCTCTCATTCCACAGCCACGGTTGCCCCATCCCAGGTGCAGAATTCAACACTTGCCTTTGTTAAACTCCATACAGTTGTTGAATGCTCATTTCTCTAATTTGTCCAAGTCTTTCTGAAAAACCTCTCTGCCTTTTATATTTGTCTCCGTGAAATTCATTAATTCAATTTTTTATGTAAAAATGTTGCTTAAATTTTAATTTTCATATTTCAGCTTTAAAACAGAAACAGAAATAACAAATATTTGCTTTGTGATTTGGTAGAATCTGTCTTTGATCCCTCTTTTTTCCCTACCATTTTGATTTCTCTCTTCTCTACTTGTATTTTCACCTAAACTAATGATTGAAAAGAAAGAAAGAAAAGGAAATTCATAGCAAACTTTCAAGTAATTTTAATACTTTTCAAACTCTCAAAGAGCTGAAAATTATTGAAGTAGAATACCTAATTTATAAAATTATTTTTTCAATAAAAGCATAGGTTTTCAGTTTTTTCTTTTTTTTTCTACAATCATTTGCCTCTTTTGAAATACCTGAGAGCTTACTATTATTTAAATACACTTAACAAAATCTAACAGAGAAATTGAATGAGAAATCATTATTCAATATAAATTTTTATACTGGTCTCAAAATGAAGACTTACGAGCCTCTTTCCAAAATGTCTATAAACCTCAGAAAGACAGATACTAATGGAATATTGCTAATATCTCGGCAACTGTAAATTTTACATGTGGTGTAAAGCAAGATATAAAAAGGATTTTATGCTAAAGTATAAAATAGTAAAAAGTGATGTGAACCTTCAGATTCATGAGATATAGGTAACATGAAGGAACTGAAAGGCTGGCAAGACTTAACACCTCTCCTTTACCTTCCAAGTGTTATTAAAAAGATAGAGCAAATGACATGATTAAGTAAATCCAGCACACACCAGAAGGAAGACCTCTACAACTCAGGATATGATTATGTTTTGCCTTGGATTACTTTGCTCTGTCAATAATGATAAAGTTTTTAACCCTGAAATGTGACATCAGCTAATCAAAATATTGGCAAGCTCTCAGACTGAAGTATCAACTTTATATGGAAATTGTGGGAAAGTATAATTATTAAAAGACATTTTTGAAGATACTAATGACAATAATATTCTTATATGTCTGCTCTTATTAATGGAACATAACATACATTTATTTAACTGTCTTCACAGTTTAGTTGGGATTGTGTGGTAACTCCTGCATATTGTAAGTCTTGCACTTTCTCTTCCCTGTATTTTCATATGCAGGTACTTGATTTTAAAGTTTAATTATTTGTACTGTAAGTAATTGTTAGTAACTAGCATCCACATTAAAGAAAATATTTTTATAATCATTTAAGACAGCATCAGCAAATCATACTTGACTGTTTGAAATTCTAAATTCCTTCCCATGCTCATCTTTGTACCATTTTCCTGTTAAAAAAAATAAAACTTGACTGTTTTGACACAATATGTGTGAACTCAGTTTATGTATTACTGCGTACACAAGAAGTAATACTTTACCAAAGAAGAAAAGAAGCTGGCTTTGGCTTTATTGTTATAGGAAATAAAATACACATTCTTGAGATTTCAGAGTGGTTCTGAAGACTCCTCTCACCTGAAAAGTCTAAGAATTCTTTTTATAGGATAATAAAGCCTTTCCTATGGAACATGGGAAAACAGATGTAACCTTGGAACAAGATTCATGACTTTTTTTTAGCTACCTATTTATTCTTCTGGAAATTCTCATCCTTCTATAGAAAGCTCCCAAACAATGTGGCTTAGACTTGGTTAGCTGAAATTACTTTAGATATTGCTTTCCATTTTTATGGTGTTTTGCTGGATTTTTAAAGCAATACCAAGTAAAGATGGCCTTGAGATACAAAGGTGACAGTGTTTTTTCCTTTGCAAAATAAGCAATTAGCATTACTAAGGTTTGGCCCTTATTGGGAACTAAATGGTTGTAGTGACTGGCAATTTATGGAATTGAAAGGGAATTCTAAATATCACCTATAAATATATATATGAATATATACATAGTGTATGCCTTGTCGATTTCCAAATCTACATCTAAGCACATTTTAAATTAATGCTTCAGTGATGATAAAAATTCTGTTGTGATATTTATAGGAGAGTGCCTATAAAACCTTAAGAGGTTTAAGAATATTCCTTGGCCAAGCAGAGTTAAAAAAATCTTGTATTCTGCCACACATACAAGAGATTTGACACTTGAAAGGAGATACTTGGAAGGGGAAATAAAAATTGTTTGTGAAGCCAGACCAAATAACAGGAAAGCATAAATGGAGACAGGCTTTGGAGATGTCTTTGAAGTCTCGTAATGATAAAATTTCCTCATTAGCCTAGAAAGCTCAACTTGAGCAAGTAAACAAAAGCTGCCAAAGATGACCATATCTCTTGACCAACAGTAAAAAGACTTTAAACAGTTCTCTCAGGAGGACTCTTTGACCAGGCACCAAAATTTAACATAAATATTAGAGAGCTGTGGAAGTTGTCAAGGAGGTGACACCCTGTAGCGGGTAATTTTCTGCAAACTCACAAGGGCTCCAAACTATCCAGAAACCACAGTTCAGAAGCAGAATAAGTACTGGTTCTGTTTGTTCTCCAAATGAGAGAACGCATCACATGAGCTTTGACACTAAACATTTCAGAGTGAGTAAGTCATTTCTGCTGCACCAAGTAGACTGTGTGCCTGTGGAATAATAAAAGCTGATGCAGTTTCTCTCTTCTTATTTCTGGCTCTTGTTTATTAACAAAACATGAGAAAGAATTAAATATTAGATTGGCAAAACTGAGTTTCTAATTGCCTTGAGAGTTTCTGCATCAATATTTTACCAAGAGAATTATAATCTTAGTTGATTCTTTGAGATTGCTTGGACAGGACATTCAAGGTCTTAAAACAAGCTGCTCTGGCAAATATTGCAAAATTAAACATGACACAAAAATGAGAAACCCTGCTGCAGGGCAAAATGCAATTTCATAATTTCAAATTTAAAAGTACATTCCATTCCCTTGGAAAAACACAGGTCTATGGGTTCTTAACGAGTGAAACAAATGATGACAAAAAATTCTGATATTGCAAATACTTTGGAAGGTTAAAGGCCAGTTTAGATTAACACCAAAAGTTTTATTGTTTCAGTAAGGTCCCAAAAAAATATGATCCATGAAAGTCTCATTTTAAAAACACATTCTTTGTCATATTTGCTCTCCTAAAACAAACAATTATACCTACCTTTAACCTAACTACTGGGAGCCCACCTGCTGAAAATATTTGAGCAAATATGACAGGAGAGGTAAGAAAGGTTGTTTACTTGTGGGTTATCTTGAGTCTTTGTTCCCTCTGCAGTATTGAAAGGGATGTTTGGAGGTTTCTGCCTTGGAAGATCAGAAAGCTGACAGAGAAGGGTAGGCAGTGCATTCATTATCATATTTTGTGAGGTTGTTGCTCTTGTATTCTTTCTGCAGTTCTTGAAGTGCACAGATGAAACACTGATATGATTCTCTGCTCATCCATAGCTTTTTGCAGTGTCAGCTCTAGAGGAATATGAAAACTAAATGAAACCTTCCCCAGAAAAATCAAACCTGATAATGTTTCACAGCCCTTGTTAGACATATCAGGTTGCAGCAGCTCTACTTTTTTTCTGAGACCCTATTTTATACCATTGACAAAAGCTGTGAGAATGGAAAAGACATATTCCCTTTAATGTACACTGTAAACCTGCGTAAAACTAGGGGAAAATTAGGTCTAAGAGTAGTAATTCTTCTACCTATAAGGAGAAAAAATAACCCAGTGTCTGGGCTGTGAAAGGATTGTAAGTTTCATACATTTAACCTGAGAATTATTAAATTTGTAGCTCCCTTTCCTAGGGCGCCAAATCTGCATTCCAAAAACTAATTTTTGGGACTAGCTCACTGAGGTCTCTGACAACCTTCCAGTGCAGGACAGCAGACTGCAAGTAGCTCATTCAGAGCCTGGACTTTCCTGGCAGGAAAGGGAGATGGTTGCTAAAGGGTCAAACTAATAAATACCAAATGGTTATAGTTCAAAGAATATAAGCATGTCTAAACAGAATTTTGAACTAAAATCAGTGGCTTCTCCCTCCTCCTGCCCACCTGATATTTCCCTAGAAATGCCTTATATTGTTGCAGTCAAAATTTTTCGACATAAAAAAGAGTGTTGACGATTATCCAAAAGATATATTTCCTTTTTGTTTTTCAATATCCCTTTTATTTTCAGACAACTGTTCTTAATTGTGTTCTGTTCTCCAAACATTTGAATACCTGCACTTACATCAGGACTTGTATGGTATTAGTTGAAGGAAAAAATAATCATTCAATCAGGCCTGCCTTGCTGGTTCTAATACAGCAGGATTTACATCTCTGACCAACAAAGATGGCTATAACCTCCAAACCCATGAATTGAGATAAACTTCTCTCCACTTTTTCTATTACAGCCACAAAACTTCCCACACCTGCTATAACTGATTAATAGTTCTCTTTTAATTGAAAGGGCTACTCAAAATGTTTTTTACTTGCTGTGGAAGTTTTTCCCATGATAACTTGCATTTGAGTGTCAGGAAACAATCAATCAAAAATTAATCCCTAGCAGCAACAGATTAGTGAAAATAAATTAAATGAAAATAAGTTGACTTTTGAGTGAAGAAAATGACTAAAAAAGCAGCTTTTCAGGCAGAACGAGAAACATTAGTATTAGGCAAGCAGTATTCTCATTTTAAGATTATATATTTTATAAAATGTTTAAGAGTAACAATTATTTTTTCTGTATTAACAAAGCAACATATGCTACAGGATGTAATGCAAGGGTAATGCCTAGGTAATCCACAATCACTGTCAGAATTTGGCAGAAATGTGAATGCTACAGCATTGTCTCCTTTGCAGTTATCATTATGACAAAATTCCAGTATAAAATTCTACATATAATTGGAAAAATATGTACTAATTCTACTTCCTAGATTTAATTCTATTCAAGGATTTTTTATCTTTCCTGAACACCTTGCAAGATAGTCATTGGTTTCCTGACGAGGCACGGAGGAGTTGAACATTTAAAACAAATATTCATACTTTTAGTTTATAAATAGTTTATAATAAATACCTTCTTAAGACAAATAGACAAATAAATGCCTTATAATGCTGAAAAAATGTAGCACACATCTGCATGGTGAGTAAAAAGGGGAAGCCAAGTCTCTTATTTTATTCTTTATCTTCTCTGTTGCCCCTCCTTGTTGCCCTAGATGATGTGGTAAATTTAAGATAGATTTTTAGGCTGTTCTGAAGCATTGTATGGGGACTTTTACCTTAGTCTTTAATAATATGGATAAACTTGGGCTGCTCAGTCCTCCAAGGACCACAACTGCAGGAACACTGATTTTTCATTTGGAGATGCTGAAATTGTAAGGGAACAGTTGCATCAGTTAAAAGCCTGATGGAATTAATCCCAGAGTATTGAAGTAGCAAGCAGAGGTTAGAGCAGAACCTCTCTCAATCATCTACCAAAGGCCTTGGGTGTCTGGGGATGTCTGCAACTGCATTCTGAGGTGCATTAAACACAGCTTAAAAGGTAAAAAGATCTTACCTCAAGCACTCTGCAGTTCTGGCCTTCACAACTTAAGTAAAATGTGAAAGATCCTTCAGTGCCCCCAGAGGAGGGCACCAAAGCTGGTGAGGGGCTGGAAGGAATGTCCTGTGAGGAGCAGCTGCTGGCCCTGGGCTTGTCCAGTCTGGAGAAAAGGAAACCAAGGGGCAACCTCATTGCTCTGTGCAGCTTCCTGAGGAGGTGAGATGGGCAAGGAGGTGCTGAGCTCTTCTCCCTTGTGCCCAGTGCCAGGATGCATTGGGAATGGCTCAGTGCTGCACCACGGCAGGTTTAGGCTGGACAATAGGACACATTTCTTCACTGAGAGGGTGTGCAAACACTGGAACAGGCTTCCTAGAGAGGTCATCAGTGTTCCAGGCCTGTCAGTGTTTAAGTCCTTAAGGACATGTTTTAACTCTTGGTCAGCCCTGGAAAGGTCAGGTAGTTGGACTGGATGATTGTTGTAGGACATGCACAACAGAAAGAGACTATTCTTATCTATTCTACTCTACTTTGTTCACTCATATTTGTCAACTGGTGTTTGACAGAAACAAGCTGATGATAAAAATTCTTTCTTTGGAACATGGGCGCTTCCAATTATACACTATTGCCAGAAAAGAGGATCTGCTTTGGTGTTTGGGACAGAGTTGCCATTCTGCAGTTCTGATGCATGCTGAATTACATGTAATTTTAGGAAAAGACTGAGGTTGCTTGTCAGTCTCTTCTCATAAAATGTTATATCATCATGGAAACTGTATTTTATCAATACACACAAACCATGCAGGTAGTAAAAATGATCTTGCTCTTGCTAATATCAAAATTACAAAGCTGCATAGGAAGCCAAATAGATATCAGCAGTCTCTCTTTTTTTGCCTCATGCTCTGAAAAGAATGCATAATATCCTATATAAGACCTTGATTCTCAACAGAATATCTAGATCCAGCCAAAAAAATCCCAGTATCTGCCATCAAGCAGAGTTTGAAGGGTTCCCTTGGAAGTGATGGCAAAATACTCTGTGTTTAGAATCAGCTGCCTGAGGTAAATGTGACACCTGTGCTACTAATGTTGATCGTGTTTGTCCATATACATCCATCTATAAGGTGCACATAGTTTGTTTAGTTTTTAAGTCAACAATACCAATTCTTCTTAGAGAAGAAAAGCAGCCTTAAATTAATTATTCATTCATGCTAATAAGTATACAAATTGATAGAAAAGAGTCCTTTCTTGATGCAGTACTTGAAAACAATTTTTTCCAGAAATGTTTTCCTGTAGAAACTTCAAGACCCAAGAAGCAGAACTTCAAACATAATTAGGTAATTAATCAACCAGTCAGCTGCCTAAGAGAGGCAGAAGCCCCTAAGATCGTTCTCTCACTGAAAGATAAGTGACTAAATGTTAGCATCCTGTTTAAGTAAGGCATGATAGATCTTTCTCTTGCCAATGGAGGTAACAAGGAGGGCTGCTGGAGGGCTGTTCTCCTTACTTGTTGGACAGATATTTCTCAGTATAGGAGGAATCTTCCTGTGCAATATTTTATTTATTTTTTTCCCTTCATTGACTCAAAAGGAAACCTTTTGGCGGATTGACTAATTGACTCAAGCCTTGAACTAGCATAATTAATGCCAGATCTCACCAAATTCAATCAAATTCTAAGAAGTCTTGGAGAAAAAAGTAGACTCCTTTACTTTCCTGTTGATATGCAAGCAGTGTGTGGAAACTATTAACTACAAATGACAAGTTTCCTCAGGGAGGGAAGCAGGTATTCCCAACACAAATCAGGAATTAAATGAAGTGCAAAATGATATGACTTTGGTAAATGTGCAGCAAGTCGGGTCTGAAATATAACCATTTATTTTAACCTCCACCCACGATGTTTTGCTTTTTGTCATTGGCCCAGTGAGGACAAAACGTGTTCAATGCTCTGCTCTAAGCAAGCAACAACAAAGCCAATATCACGACTCTGTCCAGGCAGCTGTAAAGGGTGTGTCCAGTTCTGGCAAGGCCTGTGCTCATCTAGAAGATCCACAGTTTCAAATTTTCAGAGGTAACTCATTCATTATCTTGTTTTTCATCACTACTTTTTAAAAATAAACAGGTTTTTTGTACTTTATTGTTTCTCTGCATGGGATCTCAGATTTTATTGAGACTGATCAATTTAATCAAAAACCTGTCTTACAAAGCACTAGATAAGAACAAGCAAATAGGAATCATGCCAAATATATTCAAGACATGAGAATCTTACTGAAACTAATGTTTTCTTGAACACCTAGAGATTTTTTCATGAAAATATGCTTTTCACATCTATAGAATAGAACATACATTGTTCTGCATTACATTCAGAAAAAAATGCATCTTATTGCATCTTTAATAAGATTCCTGCTAACTTTCAGTGTTGCTATTGCAAACATCACAGACATACAGTTTATCTTATGCAATACTCATAAAACATCAATATGAGATTGAACAACTGAATAAGTGTATTTATAGAGAGATCTGACCTCCAGTTAGTGAAAATGAATATAATGTCTGCAGATATTTGGAACCATGTGTCTTTACAAATAATTCATATAGTTAGTGATCTTTTTATTGATAGTACTGATGGTTTGATATTATATTTATTTCTGTGTGACAATTATAAATATTTGTTAGGGTTAACTCTGGTGGTCAGCTGAGTTGCTTCCTCACTTCCCCCCCATGAGCCCCAGTGGAACACAGGAAGAGAAAAGAAAGAACAAAAACAAGAAATGTTGGAAGGTCAAAAAGAAAAAAATCTAAAAGAAAAATTGTTTAATAAGTGAAGGATAAGTGGAATAAGAGAAAAGAAAACAAAATAAGGGATGAAAAGGCAATCACTCACCTGTGGGTAGACTCATGCACAGACAATTCCCAAGCAAAAGTTATCTAATCATCCTAAACCTCTCTCTTTTCCCTTTTATTGCTTGTTAGGATGTTATGTGGTATGCAATAAGTCTTTGGTGAGTTCAGGCCATCTGCCCATTTGTACTTCCTCCCGACCAGTTGTGCATCCCCAGTCTAATCACAGCAGGGGGTGAGAGAGAAACAAAGGACTTGATGCTGTATGAGAACAAGAAGATCTGTCTGTTGGGATTTAATGCCTAAATAAAATAGATGTAAATAATTTTTCTTCTCTTTCAGTAAAGGTTTTTTATTTTGAAAATGTATAATGTTCTGATATTTGTATTAAAATCAAAAAGGTGACTCTGTGACTAAGTAAGTTGAATAGCTAATCTGACATAAATGCAATAACCCTCTTGTGGTTGTTATCAGGTTGGGAAAAGTACAGTTTATAATCTCAGCAAAGATACCAACACAAGTAAGGTCTATCATTTGTCTTCAGTAAAAAGGTGGCAGAAATAACAGGGGCCATGATCAAGGTACTAAAATAATAATTACTTTGTTATGTTAATGCCAAATCAATTGATCATATTATTTTATTTCACACATCTATAACTGATAAGGCAAGTCACAGGATTGGAAGTGCAATTTCAGATCTGGCCATAAAATGACTGATGATTAAGAATGAAGTATATCAGCTATGAATAACTGCATAGTACATATTATGAAGCTAGAATCAGAAAGAAAAGGACTAAATAAACAGTCTACATTTTTAGGTACTTCTCTGATCAGCGAGTGAAAAATTTGTCATGGAAATCTGAGGCTTTCAGAACTGAACGTGAGGCATAAGATACTTTTATTTAAACAGGAAAAACACCTGGCAATAGACAAAACTGGTGGGCTACTTTTTAATTGTTGCCTCACATAACACACCCTGGCAAAGTGGATGTCCTACTTTGTGTATTCATTTATTCAAAATCTCCCAGACTTGATACATTTAAACTAGAGTATTGAATATTTCTATCCTCTAGTGGGGAGTTGGGCTAGACTATCTCTAGACGTCTCTTCCCACCCAGTCCATTCTGTGATTCGATTTTAGATTATTTATTTACGTACTGCTTCTTAACACTGTGTTGGGGGAGCAACCTTGCAAATTACCTTGTTTTACAAAACTAAAAGTATTTCCAGAAAAAGACCCAAACCTCCTAAATTACTTGATCTTTCTGTTCTAACCAGCAAAATTTTTCTCAAATGTAGGAATATGACTTCCAACATCTGCATAGACATATATTCATCTACTTGTTTAAAAAAACCTTTTCCTCTTTCTTGTACAAAATCGAAGCGTCAAAAGCATCAACAATAGCAGATACATTCTAGGGCACCTTTGCATGTTTTGCCAAAGGTAATTAAACTGTCCTGCTTCAGCCTGTACTTCCTAGTGACTATGTTCCACTTGATTTTCCACAGAAAAATGTATCTGACAAGTAGCTTGGAGGAGGCAGCATTCCCTTAGGCGCAACACTTGTCTCTGTCCCTGTATACCTAGAGGAAAAACAGCAGAAACCATGAGGACCCTGGAGATGCATCTGGATATTTGTTTTACAGATTACATATGCTGATGGCCAAAATAACTCAAGTAACCCCATATTTTCTTAGGTATAGCTCACCAGAATAAATCAGAAATCCTTCAGGTTTGCCCTTGACCTTGAGCAAGGAAGTAGAAACATCTAAATTAAGAAAGTTCTTATTTTCTCATAACTCTGTGTTGTTCTTTATTATCATTCATATCAAAATCAAGAACATCATTTGACTTTTTATTTTAGGCAATATCTTCTGATGTTGACATGTTGATATTCATGTGCTATCATCAGAAAAAAGCAATTTACTGAATATGAAAAACTACAAAATGAAAAAAAATCCAAACCTATGAAAGAAAGGGTAAATGAAGGTCTCATCCTGGAACTTTTATCCTGGCAAACTAACTTTTTTTATCTTTATAATCCTTTTGACATGTAGATATAGTTTTCTAAGGCTTCAAATCTGATAAACAATGTTCACAGTCTACTGATGAAATGCAACTGCTGACAGTCATTAAAATGCAGGAGAGGCAAAGATTTCTGATTCAATTAGATTGTTTTGCACACCCAAATTTGAATACAGGGGTGCATGCTGATTTGTAATACTTACACACTGGTTAATGTTAACAATTAATACCTAAACTTTCAATTTATTTGGGTATAAACATATGGTATCTTTATATATATATGGGTGAAAACTATAAATATATTTATAAACTATTAGTTACACATTTCTAAGTGGAATAAGAGGCTCTTATGAAATGCTCTCCTTCTTCTGACAGTTAATGATTCTTTTTGAATGATCCAAAAATTGAATTAACTGTTTGAGTGCTTTGGCTATCACAGGTATTTTTATTAGCCACATGGTTCTCAGACATTAAATAAAAATTGAAAATGTGTTGATAATTTGACATACACTCAAGGGTTTTGCTTTGCCCCTTTTTATCTTTCTTTGAGACTGACTGCTCTGAATGTGAAGAGTGTTGGGGTTTCTCCACTAATAAACTGTTTCCTAGTATTCCTTCAATGGATGCTGCCATTTCCACTGAGACAGTGTTAATTACCAGTGTTAAATGAAATGTGCTGTCATCCCAGAAGTTGCAGCTATTATCTACAGAGGTACATGTAAAGATGGATGTAAGTACAGCTTTGGGAAGGGTGCTGTCTTGTGTGCACATATAACTAATCCAGTCTAGGATTTTACATGGGATGAACTGATCATATAAAAATTAAGGCAATCTAAGCCCTCACTAGGATATCATTAGCACATTAATGAAATAGTTGTCTGTTTAGCTTCCTGCCATGTTTGCCATTTGTGTGCAATGTTGTAGAGACCTCTCTGCCCTGCCCTTTTGCTCCACACAAGGCTGCTCTGAGCCACTGCATGAACTTCTGTGCAAGTGTGCTGTGCTTGTCACTTTATTCTAACAGGACAAGTCAGGTGGAGGGGAGAGAGAAAGCTATTCTGCTTCTACACAGGAGGCAAAATAAAGAAATATTAAGTAGCTAATGTGAGGTTTCACAAGAAAACTTTGGCTGGCAGAAACTAAATATAGATCACAAAACCTTAATACCCTGTCTCCCTCACACAGCTGTTGTCTCCCCGGTACCTATAAGTTTCAAGATGATTTGATGTTCTGTTGTTGCTAAGGGAAAAGACAAAATAATATTAAAATACATTGAACAAATGTATTCTAGATTTAGTGTGGTTCAGGCATGAAATCAACTTCCACAGGAGTTTAGATCTGGATCCAATAAAGCTTTTATTCAATGCTATAAGGACCAACAAGGAAAAAAAAAAGGCATTTTATACTAAAATAACTGTCCTGTTCAAATCTTGGTCCTTTTTTTTTTTTTTTTCCTATTTGCAAGGCTTCCCAGAAGTGGTATAATAAAATCTCTGTTCAAAATAATTAAAGATTCTAATTAATAGGGGAAAATCACATTTACATATGGTATCACTCCAAATTTCAATTAATTGCTGTAGACAAGAATTTATACCAAATTCCCTTCCTGACAAGCTGCAAAAGTCATTACTAATTAGTTGGGGTTTTTTTCAAACGTGATATCCTGGCAGAAAAGTAGAATCGTCATTATTCTAGCACCAGATAACAATCAAATTTTAAATTAAATAATGAGTATGACAAATCTTTCATACCTAGGAGTGAATTTAGTTATCAGTAACAGTTCTGTTACTTTTCAGATAATTCTTGAATGGAGAATCTGGATCCACTACAGGAAATCACAATGTTGTTCATTGAGAGTTAAAACAAATAATGAATTATTTGTATTTATACAGTTACTTCTATCATCACATTTATTTACTTACCATGAGATCCCTGGTGCCG
>VZTH01018865.1:3936-29653 GCA_013397815.1 Aleadryas rufinucha
GGCCGTGGCTGAGGGGCCCAGCAGCCTCCAGGCTCAGAGCAGTGGCCCCCAGGGCACCGTGGCCCGCGGAGCCGGCGGGTGGGGGGGAAGCGGCTCCGGGAGGCAGCAGTAGGAAAGGGCTCTGAAGGGCTCCGGCTCTCCTTCCTCCCTCCCTCCCTCCCCACCCCAGCTCCGGCCCAGGCAGCGTTCGCCTTCCGCCCTCCTCGGACGGTCCCGCCGGCCGAGATCACCCACGAGGCTGCCCCGCGCCCGCCGTGCTCAGCCCAGCGCAGCGCCCGCAGCTGCCGCGGCCCCGTAGCGTAGAACAGCGAGTGAGGAGCGAGGGCAGTGACCGCGGGCCGGGGCCGCTGCGGCCGGGGGGAGGGCTCGGGGCAGCGCCCCGGAGGGGGATCCCGGCTCTTGGCTCCCTCCGTGGTCTCGGGAAGCCACTCAACCTCTCTGCTTCAGTTTCCCCATCTGCAAAGGTGGGGGGGATTCAATTTTACCTCACCGGGCTGTTGTGAGGCGTGAGCAGCGCGTGACGTGTTCTCTAAATGTGACGTATTATTATTATTTTGTGTCATAGGATTATTCTGCAGGGGGTGCCCGAGGAGGGGGAGACTCCGCTGTCCCTGCGCCGTGGTGGGGGAGGCGAGGGCTGGGGAGGGGAGGTCAGTGCTTGGTGTGAGACAACAGCTCTGGGGGCCGGGGCAGAGCCCCCGGCCCGGGGGGAACCCACCGGTTGCTTCTGCCTTTGTGTCTCCCCTCCCCGGGGGCTGTAAGAGCGTCGTCTCCTTAGCAACATTTCCTGACTTGATGTTGTGATTCTTACTATTGTAAAGGGTTGAAATAAAGCTTCTAGATGTTCCTCCTCAGGCTGGTGTGGCTCTGTGGGGCGGGAGGGCCGGGCAGGGGGCGGGGGCACAGGCCGGGGCACCTGGGGTGGTGCTGGCAAAGAAGGGGCTGAAGGAATTTGGGTGTCTCTGATTTCAGCCTCGAGAGAATTCCCAGCTCCTCAAGCCTGGGCTCAGAGGGGAGGGGGCTTTGGGCTGACACGGGCCCTGTAGGAGCCCTCGGTGCCCATGGCACAGCTGGCACAGCCAGAGGGCACCAGCACCTCCCAGGAGGTGCCCTGGGCACTCACACAGATGAAAGAAAGGTTTCCCACCCTGGCTTGGATGTGACCTGAGACTCGACAGGATTGGAACCCAAGGTCCAGGTCCCTGTGCCTGGAGCAGCTGCTCCTCAAGCGCTGCTGTAGAAACATCCCCAGCTGCAGCCACCCCCAGTTCCCCCAGACACAGGGCATGGGCAGCACTGGGACACACTGGGTTGCCTTCCCCAGGCATGGGCAACACCAGGACACTGTGGGTCGGTTTTCCTGGGCACTGGGACACGCTGTGCTGGTTTCTCCAGGCACCAGCAGCACCAGGACACATCTCCCCCCAGCAGCATGGCCCTGCAGCCCCTCACTCCCCCACAGCCCCAGAGCAGCTCTGCACCTCTCCCAGCAGAGAAGCGGCTGATGCTGCTCTTCCCTACCCAGGAAAAGGCACAAACTTCCAAACTTTGCAGAAAAAAAAAAAATAGTGAAAAAGAATGAAGAGGACAGAGGCAGTTCCTACTCTATCCCTTTTTATTGTCTTTAATCTATGTTGTAAAAAGATCCAGTATCACATAACAGCCACGGAAGTATCCCAATATCACACTAGTTCGGAACCATTTAGACAATAGCTTAGTCTTTTTTTTTTTTTTNATAGTTTTGCTTTTTTTTTTTTTTGTCTTTTTTTTTTTCTTTTTTTTAAACCTGCTGGAAGGGAAAACCATACTGCCCATTATACAGGCCAAAAGAAACAAACACTGGTCAAATAATAGTGACAACCTCAAGCAAGTGAAATGAAGATGAGCAGTTTGGAGCGACCCCAGGCTGCAGGACTCCGAGGGCCCCGCGCCGGCGTCCCCACGGCCGGGGGCAGCAGAGCCTCGCAGGGGCCCCCCCGGCCTTGTGCTGGCACAGCCACGGCGCCTTAAAGCCCATGAGCAGTAACTTAAATGGTACAACTGGGAGAACCAAAGGGGGGCCCCGGGGGCGCAGGGCAGGAGCCCCTGAGCCATGGAAACGGCCTCGCTCCCATTCCCGGCTGCAGGTACAAAGAGCGTAAGAAATGGGAATAAAAAGAAAGGAGCCCAGGCCCCGGGGGGGCACAGCCCTGGGCCCGAGGGCTCCCGTTACAAACCCCGACCCTCACAACAGCCCTGTGAGGTAGGTCACTGTCTTCTTCGGACAGAGAATCCAAGGCAAAGCTGGGATTAAACTCCAGATTCCTCAGTGAGTGCTGTGCCTGTCGCAATCCTCCTTCCACAGAAATATGGTCCCTGTTCATAGAAAACAAAGGGTTTTGTGCCTCTGCTCCTGGCTTCCCGCAGGAGCGGCGCTCACAGGCAGCCTGGCAGCTACAATCACGTCCTGTGTTGCACAAGGGACAGGGATCCGGCCTCCTCCACGTGGGGAGAACAGGAATTTAAAAAAAAAATCGTAGGAACAACGCAAGAGGACGAGAAGTACAGGCAGGGTGGGAAGGACGAGTCACATCTCACACTCAGACGCCACGACTGTGCTGGGGCTGGCAGGGCCCCTCGGATCCCGCGTGGAACTCCTCTCCATCCGGTGCTTTCGGGGCTTCCTCCGTGTGGAGAGTGGAGAGGCAACGATCAGCGATCCCCTCCCTGCCGGAGCTGCTGCATCCACGATCCTGGCACAGCCGGGACATCCGTCCTCCTCTTGAGCCCGGAGCAGCCCTGGCCCGGAGCGGCTCCAGCCCGGCCCCGTGGGGAGGGGGCGGAGGAGGGCCCGCAGCAGCCGTGTCCTTGTTCCCGGTCAGGGACGAGCGGAGGAGGCGGGTGGGCGTCCACGGAGCTCGCGCGGGGGTCCGTCGGCACTCCCAGTCCATTCCCGGCGGGACTGCGCTGCTCTTCCCACGCGGTGACCATGCACGGAGCCGACAGCAGGAGATTCAGACAACATTAATCTTCTAGGATGGAGAGAGATGACTTCACAAGGGATAAATAGAACTTTATTTAAATAAACATTTGTGAACATCTTTATACAAATTACAAGTCCCCACACGAGGCCGCAGCTCCGCCTACGAGCCGAAGCTGCCGGGAGGGCCCTTGAGCAGATCCACCAGGATGTCGAGCAGTTGGCTGTGCTGGTGGTGCAGGTCCCCGGGGATCGCGGCCATCTCGTAGCACAGGCACGTCTCCACCATCTTGGAGAGGGACACGCGGAAGTCGCGCAGCAGGCGGATGGTGTAGGAGTCCCCCTCCAGCACCAGCAGGTCGCTGTCCGTCAGGGACACCGTCGCTCGCCAGCCGTCATCTTGGGGGAGGGAGAGCGCATGAGCGGCATGAGCGGGGCTGCTCGGGCTCCTCCGCTGCCCCTGGGGCAGCTCCTCCCCACACTCGTTTCAGCCCAGTCCAGGGACTCAGCTGGGCCAACAGCTCCCACAAAAGCCAGGCAGCTCTGAGCACACACTGGGATCGTCCCCGTTTCCCACAGGGGGGGACTGACGGCACAGCCCTAATGAGCTCACGGGCTGGAGACCGACCGCAGCACTGCCACAACCCCACGGGCTGAAGGGACACGTCCCCAGGGACAAGTGGGATCCTGCCAGCTCAGCTCCTTCCCCCAGGATGCTCCAGGCACAGCCATAAGGCTCAGCCTGCCAGGGCTGGCTTTGTCTCATGCAGAGCAGCAGCTGGGAACAGCTCACGAACCATCACCTCCACGGCCCCACCGCGGCAATGCGTGCCCAGCCCAAGAGCCTTGGGAAGCAGAACTGGGGCCAGGGAGCAGCTGGAGCAGGCTGGGCACCCCCGGAGCACTCACCTCGCACGTGGATGTCGGTGTCGGTCATGAGCAGCACGGCCAGCGGGTGCACCTGGGAGGAGTCCCGCACGAAGACGCCGCCGTTGGACTTGACGGCCATGAAGTAGGTGAGCCAGCGGCTGTAGAGCTTGGACGCCTCCCTGCAGGAGCAGCTCCGTCAGCCCGGCCGGGCCCCGCGCAGCCGCCGCCCCGCGGGACCCCCTCCCCGCTCACCCACCTGTTGATGGTGGACTTGTGCAGCAGCACGGTGCCGGCCTTGGTCCGGTACGCGTAACTGTTGGGCTTGAACTTCCCCTGGCGCGTCACCTTGCCTTGTCTCACCTGCCACGGGAGGGGACTGTCACAACCTGCACCGGCAGCAGCCCCAGCCACCCCTCTGACAGGGGGAGGGGGATGATGTCCCCCCACTCCCAGGAGCTCCACGGCTTAGCGGAGTGCGTTCCTGGGTGACCACACGGGGCGGTCACCCAGTGCCACGCAAGAGACGGACAACAGGAGGAGGAAGATGCCACCTCAGGCAGCAAACAGGAGAAAAATGCCACTCAGTGGGTCCCAGACCAAGTGACAAGAACCCAAGTACGACCCACACAAGCCGGGGTGGCCACTCCTCACGAGTGGGGATCAGGGACAGCACTGGAGCACAGGCCAGAGCACGGGGCAGAAGCCTGGCCTGGACACTCACTCCTGAGAGCAGAAGCATCTCTGGCACCTCAGCACTTCCCAGTGCCACCCACTGTGACAGCAATCCCCAGAGAGCAACGGCAGCGCCAGTACCTGGATGAGGTTGGGGTAGAGCCCAGCCATGAGGACACCTTTGACCAGTTCCTCCTCCTCACTGTACTGGTTACACACGGACGAGGGCATGGTACAGTCGGACGGGGACGACACCAGGAAGGCTTCATAGAGGTTCTCAGAGAACTGCTTGACAAGGCCTAGAGGGAGGAGACAACCCCAGGGATGAGACTCAGCCTCTCCTTCCCCCCATGGAATGAGTCACCTCGGCAGGGCAGCACCAGCCCGGGCTGGACAGGAGACCTGTCCTGGCCAAGGCCAGACCCTGCCCGGTGCCACGGTCGCTGGCCCGGCACAGCCCGTTTGTGCCCCGTGTCCCTCCCCGTGCAGCAGCTGTGGGGGGCCGGGGAGGGGCAGGATGGCCCCGAACTCACCGTTGATGAAGCGCAGGCTGGGCCCGTACAGGTAATAGTCCTGAAGGTAGTTGTCCCTGGCACGGCTGTCCCTGCGCCGCAGCACCTCCTCCCAGCCCGCCACCGCCCGCACGAAGGCCAGGTGGTCACTGCCGCTCTCCCGGCTCAGCACGGCCTTGGCCTGGCACAGGGACACGGGTGAGCCACGGGCAGCCCCCACCCCCTGCTCCCCACCTGGGCCAGGGGGGCTCCTCACCTTGTCCACCTCGGCGCGGTTCTGCAGGCTGCTGCTGAAGGGGTCCCGCGTCAGGCACGACACGATGACCAGCAGCGGGTGGAGGCAGCGGTAGATGGAGGCCAGGACAATGGCCTTGGCCAGCCGAGGGTCCGTGGAGATCTGGGCCAGGCGTTTGCCCAGAGTGGTCAGGGCTTCCCGCTGGTCCAGCACTCCTGCAGGACAGACACCCAAGTGGCACATCCATCAGCTCCCAGGGCAGTCAAAACAGGGGATTTGGGAACTGCCAGGGCTGGGAAGATTTGGGGTGACCTCCAGAAGAGGCACAAGGACAGGGGCCTGCAATGAGCACCCAGAACCCCCAAGGTCTAACTGAGCTTGGGACAAAGAAACTGCTGGCACAGCCACAGGACCATCAACAAGGCCCAGCCCTCAACTCCAGATCACCCCTCCCCTTCCTTCTGTCCCCCAGCCCTCAACTCCAGATCACCACTCCCCTTCCTTCTGTCACCTCCCTTTTTTTTTTAACCTTGGAAAGTTATCCCCAATTTTTAAGCAAAGCAGTGTGGGAAATAAAACAGCACAGGGCACATGGTTTGGGAAAGTCACTATCAACTGCCATCCCCATCCAGGGACAATCCTGCCCAGTCTGCCCCACAGCAGCCTGTGCCAAGTCCCACTTCCCATGTTTAGACAGCAAATGTGTTTCCATTGAGAATTAACTCACCAATCTCCTGCAGCAAGATCACGGCTTCATCCACAGCTTTGATGTCAGGGCTGTCCAGAGCCTTGGAGAGAAATTCAACTGCCTGCAACACAGCAGGGAAGGGAAAAGGGAAGAAGTGAGCCTGTTTCCCATACAGGTATGTGGGAGAGCCCTCGGGAACCCAGACTGCAACACAATTCCCTCTTTGTTTGCCTCCAGGGATAGGAGCTCAGCCCCCTCCATTCCTTCAGTCTTCCAGACACACTCTGTAATCTCAGGGATCTACATTTCCTCGTCTGAACTTCCCTGGACAGCACCAGTTCAGCAAAGCAAGAACTCAGGCAATCAGCACTCTGGGTTCTTCCAGCTCCTGTCCCTGGGGCTCCACGAGCCCTGCTCAGTGCCTGCAGCCAGCTGTGCTCACCGTTTTCTCTGGCATGTGGATCTTGGCCTGCACCACCAGGTTCTCCAGGGGCGTGCGCAGGATCTCGGGCACCTGGTACGTGGGCATCTTGTCCAGGCGGCTGCGCGGGAACAGGTGGTAGGCGAAGCCCGACTGGCAGCGCCCGGCGCGCCCGCGCCGCTGCACCACGTTGGACTTGGACACCCACACGGTCTCCAGGCAGGACACCTGCGGGCACAGAGCAGGGTGAGCGCTCCCACAGCTCTGTCCTGCTCACACCATGGAATCCCAGACTGGTTTGGGCTGGGAGAGACTGTAAAGGCCATCCCATTCCACCCCCCTGCCATGGGCAGGGACCCCTCCCACTATCCCAGGCTGCTCCAAGCCCTGTCCAGCCTGGCCTTGGACACTGCCAGGGATCCAGGGGCAGTCACAGCTGCTCTGGGAATTCCATTCCAGCCCCTCACCATCCTCACAGCCAGGAATTCCTTCCCACTATCCCATCTAACCCTGCCTTCTGGCAGTGAGAAGCCATTCCCTGTGTCCTGTCACTCCAGGACCTTATCCTAAGTCCCTCCCTTTCCCATCTTTCCACCCAGCCAAGAGAACTCAAACTCTTCACAACTGATGAATGGTCCCACAGGGCCAGGGAAGCCTTTCCCACTCTCCTGCCTCTTGCAGTGTCGGTCTCTGTCCAGCAGCAGGGCTGCATGGATGGGACCCAGATGCCACCTGCTGGACACCTGTCCCAGGCCCCATCCCAGGGCTCCCCATCCCAGCCCTGCCTCGGGGTCTGCATTCTGAACTGGGATAGAACTGGGCAATATCCAAAGGCTGGGTTTAAACCACAACTGCTCCGAGGTGTGAATGGCCACCTGGCCCTGGGGGATGATGTTCTGGAACAGGGGCAGAGGGGTATTGCCAGAATTGCTTCTCCCAACAGCAACAGCAGCACCGCTGCCTTCACCTTGTTACAAATGTGCACAAACAAGAGCCTTCCCAGGGCCCAGCACTGCCAGGAACGGGCCTGGGGGCAGCAGATCCCCCTGGGAAAGCTGAGGAACAGGCTGTGGGATTGGGCCAGGAGAGCTGCAAACAAGAGCAGGATCTAACAGGTCAGGGCTGCCCTCTGAGGGCCTGCAGGAGGTTTTTGATGAAATCACAGAAAAAGGCTGAAAGCAAACAGAAAAGCTACAGGTGTTCTATGGTGAAACAGAGTTGGGAAGGGAGAAGGATTTGCCTTAAATTTGTGTGAAAAAAGCCAGAATTTGATGGGGAACCTGGCCCAGAGCTTGGACACAGCAAACACTGATGAGGAGTCAAACACTGTCCCCAAACAGGGACACAACACCCATACCCTTGGGGCCAAATGGGAAGCAGCTCCATTACCCCATTAATGGCACCTCCTCTGACCACAGCCCTCTACTCCAGAGTGCCCCGAGGGAGTCAGAGGCAGCAAGGCAGCAGTACCTTGGTCTTGAGGTCGTAGCGCTCCTCCTTGTGCGTGCCACTGTCCACCACGTGCACGATGTCGTTGATGGTGATGGAGGTCTCGGCGATGTTGGTGGCCAGGACGATCTTCCTGACGCCCGGCGGAGGCCTCTGGAAGATGTTCTGCTGGTCCATCATGGGGATGTTGGAGTGCACTGGCAAATCAAAGCAGAGTCAGTCCCGCCCGGCTGAGGTTCTCTTGTACCATCACCTCCCGTGTCTGGAAACGGGGGGCAGAAATGGGGCCACCAGCTGCCAGTGGTCACAGCCAGCAGCTTCCTGCCAGCCAGACCCCAGGAAAAATCTTCCACAAGTCATTTGGGAAGGTCTCATTTCAGTTGCTTCAACCTGTGGCTCAGTAGCAGCAGTTCTGTTCACCTCCTGCCCCAGAGCCTGGTGGCACCCCAGGAATTTCCCTGGCAGAAATCCCACTCCCTCCCACAGCCCAGTTCTGCAGCTGCCCCTCCTCAGAAGTCCCCTGGGGCAGGGGAACGGGGAATCCTCACTGCCACCTGGGTCCACTCTGTGAGAAGTGGCTGTCAGCGAGGGCCCGTGGCTGTCCTGTGTCCCAGCTTTGCCCTGTCACAGCTCAGCGACGCGCAGGAATCCCCAGCAGCGGCAGAGGAGAGCAGGCACCTTCCACCAAACAACACCTGCACTTATTAACAGCCCAGCTGCTCAAAGCTCTGCTCCTGCCTGGCCTGGTTTGACACTGAATGGGCAGAGCTGCTAAAAAACAAACAAAAAATGCCAAAACCCATAAGAGCTTTGCAGAGCAAAACTGGCTTTTGTTATAAATTTCCTCCTGGGGCACGGAATGTTAAATTCACTGATCAAAGCTGAGCTCTGGGTCCACCTGCATCCCATAGAACAGGTCCTGAGATCTTTTCTGTGCAGGCTCAGCGTGCAGCTACAGCAGTGCAGAACTGAGCTGCTTTCCCCTTGCCTAATTCCGAATTGCTGGAGGCAAACGGGAAGCCACTGTCTTTGATCACACACAGGAGTTACTCAGCCTCTGCAAGGAGGAGTTACTCACACTTACCACACACCATTACACAGCTGGGACATCAAAGCTCACCAGCTCAGTACCAGAGCAAAGCTGAAGGGGCACATCCAGCCAATTGTCCCAGATTCTCCCGAATCCTGGGAAGAAGGGGCTGGCCCTGCCCTCTCACCTGGCAAGACGAGGTAGCGGCTGTTCTGCGAGCCCAGCATCTCCAGCAGCCGCTGCTGCACCCCTTTGATCTCCTGCCAGCCAGGGAGGAAGCACAGGATCCCACCTGGAACACACCGGGAGTTAAGAATGCATGGCCCCAAAAATCCAAGTGCTTTTCCCAAGCTGGAGACACAGGATTCCAGGGCAGAAAGCAACCAGGTTTCCTGCAGTTTGACAGTGAATAGCCACGAGCTTTGAAACACTTAAATCTCTTGGAAGTCACCTGGGAGTCCTGCCTTCTTCCCAAAAACATCACCTTCCAGGCAAGGGTATTGGACAGGGATGGGGCTCCAACACAAAAGGCAACTGTGCAGCACAAGGCTGCCAGTGCTGGAGCACAGTCCTGGAACAGCTGCCCAGGACACTGAGGAGTCCAAGAGTCCAACCCTGTCTTAGCCAAAGACTCAGAATTTGCTCGTGCCATGTGGCTCGAGACCACTTGGATCAGCAGGAATTCAAGGAGCCCTTGCACAAGAGGCTCAGCACTGTGGTGTCTCTGGAGGGGTTCCCCTTCTCTCCCCCCAGCAAAGGGAAGAGCTCAGGCGAGGCAGGACCCACCTGGCTCTCCATGGGCATCGATCTGCAGCACGAGGTCAGTGATCAGGTCAAGGTCGAGGACGCACTCATCATCGGATTGCTGGGTAGAACAGGACAGGCAGGTCAGGGAGGTGTCAGCACACAGCACAGGGCACCTCCAGAGCACCTTGTGCAGACAGCAAACGCCTGCACTTGGACAGCCTGCCCAGGACTTGGAGCCAGGAGCCTGGCCTGGGCTCCATCTGGAACCTGCTCTGGTCACAACTGCTGCCAGTCTCCCCTGCTGTGCACAGAGAATGCACAGTCCCTTCCCACTGTCCAGATCCGAGAGCTGAGATCTGTGCACCTCTGCTGAACAGCACCTCACAAGTAACAGAATTCTCACGAGATTTTTGTGGACAGAACTGTGCCACGTGCACCTGGGAGTTCAAATCCATCAGGCTCTGAGCAGCAGCTTCTGTATCCCTCAGCATTTTGGAACAGACCATTAAAGCTCAGATAAAATCCCTGCCACAAAAGAAACAGGAAGAATGCCCTGGAGGCAATGGGATACCCCAAGCGAGTTTGCTGATGATCCAGCACTGGGAGAAGTGGCTGATACTCCAGACACTTGCTCAGCCACAGGGAGGGATCTCTCCAGGCTGGAAAAACGGGCTGACAAACTCCAGACCAGCAGGTTGGACCAGAAAACGTCTGGAGATGCCGGCCAACCTCAGTGACTCCATGACCCACCACGGGTGTAGGATTACCCAGAGCACAGCACACGTCTGGAGGGCATTTTCCAGAGGAACAGTCAGACTAGTTGCAGAAAGCAGCAAGCAGGGAATTCAGTCATGCAGGACAGTGAGCACTGAGGTAACACTGCTGGACGCCACAACCATCCCAGTCCTGGGCCAGGCTTGCCCAGGGTGTGCAAACATTCAACTCTGTGTCTGTGTACACACAGCAACGAGCTCTCAGCCTACTCAAACATCAAACTTTCCATTAAAGGGAGACAACAGCAACTTGACCCCAAGGTGAAGTCATCTTTATGCATAATTTAATCAAAATACTCTGGGGTTCTACTGAGCTGACTTCACCTCAGAGGACTGACATGGAATTAAAGCTAAGCAAAAAGTGTCCAACAACCACAGGGAAGCAGGAGCCATTCCAGGCCCAAACTCTCCCCTTGCTGATAGGCCAGGAGCCAGTGCCCCATCCAAGGGGACAGCTCCCCCCGACACTGCACACCCACCTTGATCTCGTAGTGTCGGTGCCGGTGCCGGCCCAGCTTGGCCAGGATCTCCTCCAGGTAGTATTCCTTCACAGGGTACATGAAGCCCGGCACCTTGACCACGGGGCAATCCCCAAAGTAGTGGGAGAAGCGCTGGTTGTCCCCCGTGGCGCTCATGAGCACCAGGCGCAGGTCGGGGTTCAGCTTCTGGATGCCTTTGAGCAGGATGAGCAGGAAATCCGTGTTCACGTCCCGCTCGTGCACCTCGTCCACCACGACGTGGCTGACGCCCTCCAGGCTGGGGTTGCCCTGCAGCTTCCTGAGCAGGATGCCCACGGTGCAGAAGAGCAGGGCCCCTCCCCGGGCAGGGGGCTTGCTCTCCAGCCGCACCTGGTAGCCCACGTTCTTCCTCATGTTGGGCCCCAGCTCCTGCGCCACGCGCTGGGCGACCGAGATGGCGCTGATGCGCCGGGGCTGGGTGATGACCACGTTGCAGCGCGCGCCGCGGCCCTCCAGGATGTAGTGTTCCAGCAGCAGCTGCGGGATCCTTGTGGTTTTCCCACAGCCTGTGTCTCCCGCTATCACCACCACGGGGTTCTGCTCGATGGCTGACAGGATGGTGTCCTTGTGAGGGTCTACTGGCAGCGGGTGGCTCTCCTGCCAGGAGGCTCCTCTCCTTTTCCAGAGGGCCAGCAGGTTCTGGCTAAGGCGCACTTCCTCTGCTTCCAGCATGGGGATGTAGGTCTTCCCCGTGATGGCATCGCTGATGGCACCGGATTCCTTGGTCAGGTTCATCATGTCATCAGCAATCCGGGGCCTGGACTCCCTGATGTCCACGGGATACTGGGAGAGAGGGACGAAGTTGGCAAGGACAGCAAGGTTAGTACCGATCCTGAGAAGGACAGAAAGAAACAAGTGCCTGGAACAGACTCAGCCAGCCTGGCTTTGCCAGGGCTCTGCCAAGGTCTCCTCAGATGTTAGGTAACTCAGCCACGTTCTGAACTGAGGTTATTTAAAGTGAGAACTAATTTGGGCAGCCCCCTGTGTGTTCCTTGCTGCATTCCCTATTTTAGGAGGGGTATTTGTGCTGCTGCCTGAACTGACAGGCACAGAACAGTAACTTCAGCTCTCCAATGAACAGCCCCTCAAAGACAACTTTTGGAAACTATCAAGTTACACCACCACCCAGACACATAACTTATGCAAAACACAAGCGTTTGGCTAAGCCAGAAATGTTCTGTCTTGGCAAAAGAAAAAACACAAGTCCCACATCCCACAGGAAGAACTACGAGGAGCAACAGGTCAGGAATTGTCTAGAACACAAATCAAAGCATTGGCCCAGATGTTCACGGGATTAAAAGTTGCTGAACTTTTAATCAATCAATCACAACTTTTGGATTCAACCTTAAGAGTCCCAGAGCCTTCCAAAGGGAAGGCCACTGCCCAGAAAGGGTCTCCCTTCCCCAAAGGGCAGCAGAGACTGATCAGGTTTTGTGGCAACAATCAGACCATGATTTCCCTCAACATTTTAACAGGAAGCTTTCAAACACATCCAGTTCCAGAAGTGAAATGGGATCAGGCAAAGGGGATCCTCAGGGGGCTGAGCCTTACGTGGTTCAGGTAGTTCTCAATCTTGCGCAGGGTGGCCTCAGGGACTTTGATGTGGCAGGGCTTCCTCTGGTTCTCCCCCAGCTCCCGCAGGGACGTCATGTTGTACATGGCATGGCTCAGGGGGTTGTTGTTCTTGTCCACCAGGCCAAGGCTCTGCAGGGAACAGGCAGACACCACCATCAGGTCTGAGGCTGCTCACACCAAGGGCTGGTATACAGAGCACTTGGATCCCATATTCGGATAGGCCAACTCCTTACCATCCCAAATCCATCAATTCCTGCCTTTCTTGCTACAGCAAGAAACCAGACATGATCCCACTCCAGCTCTGGAGAACCAGATGCACCAGAACCAACCACTTGCCCTGACACAACATTTGCAAGGTCTCAAACAGACCCACCAGAGGAACAGCAGCCATGACCTGACAAAACCCTCTTGTTGAGTCCCTCGCTGTGGTTCTGGCACGCTGTGAATCCCAAGGTTTGGAAATAAACGTTTATTAAGCATTAGCTCATTAAGCATTAGCTCATGAAGCAAGTCAAAGATCAGGAAGTTTCCAGCATCCCCTGTGAGGCTCAGACCCAGTTAAGTGAGGTGGAAGGAGCTGTATCCGCAGGCACATCCCCACGGGATGCAGCAGCCAGGGGCACTCACCTTCAGCTTCTGGCAGGCCAGAGCCGCCGCTTTGTTCTCGGCCTCCACCTTGCGCCGGCCCTTGGCAGCGAAGGTCATGGGGCAGGGCCAGCGCAGTGTGAGCTTGCAGATCTTGGTCTTGGTGCCCACGGTGCGGAACTGCATGTACTCCTGCAGGGAACAACAGCACTGTGGGGCTCTGGGGGACAGCCTGGGCCCACAGGGACCACCCAGCCCAGCCCTGGCCCTGCACAGACACCCCAACAACCCCACCCTGGGCATCCTTGAGAACAGTGTCCAAATGCTCCTGGAGCTCTGGCAGCCTCGGGGCCGTGCCCATTCCCTGGGGAGCCTGGGCAGTGCCCAGCACCCTCTGGGGGAAGAACCTTTCCCTGCTCTCCAGCCTGACCCTCCCCTGGCCCAGCTCCAGCCACTCCCTGGGTCCTGTTCCTGTCCCAGGGAGCAGAGATCAGAGCTGTCCCTCAGGAGGAGCTGCAGCCCCTGCTGAGCTCTGCCCTCAGGCTCCTCTGCTCCAGCTGAACCGACCCAGTGCCCTCAGCCACTCCTCGTGTGGCCCCTCCAGACCTTTCACCACGGGGCTTTTTGCCGGATTTGTTGGATTTTGCTGGATTTGTTTTAATGGAGCACTAGAAGAAGTTGACTGCACTGAACTCCACCCCCCAGCTCACAAGGTGCCGTCTAAGCCAAAGTGAGAGCAAGCAGCTGTGGGGAACAGCCTGAGAGCCTCAGGGTGGAGCTCAGCTCCTTTCTGCTGAGCACACAAGCTCTGGGAAGGAGGCAGGTGACACATCCAGGGAAGGAGGATCACCGGATATGGGCAAGAATCAAGTTGTGGAAAGATTCCATCAGCACAGAAGTTACACATCGCTCCCAGTAACACAAACTCATGCTTGTTGCAGATATATGGGGAAAGGAAACCTTAGAAAACATCTCCTTCATTCAGACAGCAGCTCCTCCACTGCCCTGGCCTCAGGAGCAACATTCCTCATGGTTCTATTAAGACATTCCCTCATTTCTCACCATGAAGTCTGTTCTTCGCTGTTCACACTGACTTCTCTAGGTCTAGTTCTAACTTCCCTCCTCTCCCCAGTTCTGCTGCCCAAACAAAGCATCCAAAGTGATTCCATTGGAGCCTCTGAGCTTCGTCCCTGGCAGGGGTCAGACAGCACCTTACCTTGACTGTGGAGGAAGAGGTTGCAATCTGAATCACTTGGGCCAGGAGGTTTTTGGGAAGTGGGAACTGCGTCAGGGCACGGATGGCGGTGTTGTCGTCTGTCATTTCAATGGAACTCCCTCCTCGGCTGTGTGGAACACGAGGAGAGTTGGATGTACAAATGCCCACTTGTGCTCAGACCTACCCCACTTCAGGAGTGCTGCTGAGCTCTGAAACTACTCAGTGAAAGCCCAGGTAATTCTGGTCATGTGCAGAGTCCAGCTGTCCCTTGCTAATAAAGTCTGTCAGTCACAACCACCCAGCCCAGCAAAGCCACCTACTACAGATCAAACCTTTACAGCAAGGCTACAAACCAAACAGATCTAAACAGATTTAATTAATAAATAATTCTGAATAAAAAATCCCATCACTGAAATAACCACCATCACCTACATCTCTTACAGATCTTGCTCCTGCTGCCTATTAGAAATCCAAGATCTGTGCTCATAAAGTCAAGCAGGCAGCTATGGGGATGAAAAGGAGCAGATTTAACATTGCCCTCAAAACCAGGGTGGTCAAAACCTGGCGTGAGTGCACATGCACCACTTGTGGGGATGGAAATGTCTTTAGGCACAGAAGAACAAGGCAGCTAAGAAGACTGGCAGCAGTCTCTCCAGAGGGCAGAGCTGCAGGGAAGAAGTCTATGCATTCCCTGGATGGCAGCCAGGTACAAGACCAGGCTGCCCCAGTATTCCTTTGGCCCATCTCCAGTCCCCCCCAGCTACAGGAAAACTCTCCCTTCCCTCTGCCCTGGCTCAGCACTCCCAGCCAGACCCACCTGGCGTCTCTGCCCGGGGTCCGGGCGTCCTGGTGTGCCATGGGCAGATAATCCGAGACATCGATCGCCTCCTCCTCCAGCTCCCCTTCCTCCAGCTCCTCTCTCCTCATGGCTTTGGGCATCCTGCCCTGCTCCATGGGCTGGATGGCATCGTCAGGCTCCATGCGGCGCCAGCAGGTGGACAGGTCGGCGAGGGAGGGGCCGGACTTGGAGCGCCACTTGCCCTCGGAGCACCAGCGCTCGTCGGGACAGCCCAGCTGGTCAGCCAGCAGCCGGTACTTGGCCGCATCGAAGAGCTCGTTCCGGGGGCCCAGCAAGCCCCAGCCCTGCGGGAGAGACAAGGGGCAGCTCTGGGAACCCTCCCTGCGGCTCTGGGAACCCACACCCTGCTGGGGACACCCTCCTTCCCCACGCAAAGAGAGAGCGAGGAAAGGCACTTCCAGGAACTCTGAACTTCCCCCACCACTGCTCTGTACCAACGGGAATCTGGCCCCTGCCCCACCCAGCTCCTTAGAAAGGGTGGACAGCGATTTATTGGGGTTTTACAAACTCTATATTTAGCACCCTCGAGTTTTGAAACCATCTCCAGAGCAGGAAATGCATCTTTTTGGGAAGGCTAGTCTGAAGTGGCATAATCTGGGATAACACAGGATGAGAATTCAGGGAATGGTTCATCTCCTTCCATTTCCCAGGAAGAGTTATTTGTACGAGCAGCAGGAAAATGTCCCTAACCTGGCAGATTCTGAAGCAGGCCTGCAGTAATTAAAAACTCTCCTACCATCACCATTTAGGACTGAACCTTGTAGGAAGCTGCAGACATATGTGGAGTGCAGCACACACCATTTCTTACCAGACTGCTGCAATAAGTTCTAGCTTTAATTTTCATAAATTAAAAGTTACAGCTTTAGACCTTTTAATGGCCTTAATGGACCTGTACTATAAAAAGCTGTATTATTTTGTGCTGTGGGAATGCCTAAGAAACCAAAGTTCACCTGGCTTGCTGCTCTACTCAAAGCCTCTGTATTCACTCTCTGCACTAATTAGACACTATTAATTTTTTTGAACTGATGACTTTTTAAAGCAGCATTTGTAGCTCTTTCTATAGCTGTGATCACACAAGGCCTCCCATCACAAGGGTCTTCTGCCAGCTTCCAGTTTAGCTGGCAAAGAAAGCTTTGCATGTTCAATCTGGGGTTTCAGGGGCCTGGGTTTTGGTTTAAGCTCTAAACTGAAGTACATTTCAGCCATTTTCAAAATTCGGGGAAAGTGTGTCAGTAGGGTATTTTTCTTCCTTAGAAAACTTCCAGGCTCTCAAAGAAAGCAGGGAACAACGCTGGACTAGGGAGGATAAAACCAGGACGCATTCCCAGTGAACGCTGACTGAGTGAAGTGGAATGAAGTCAGTGAGTGAAACAAGTTTTGCTGATCCCAGGATTAGGGGACCAGCTCAAGCAGCTGAAGAAGCTGAGTTTTCACACTGCCCTCCTGAATTTCTGAAGGCTGGTTATTTCCTCACAGAGCACTCTGATCTACAAGCAAACCAAAACCTGTCTTGCTGCCAGAGTATGCACAGCATCTTCTGAGCAGGAAGATATCCCTGTTCCCACTCCACAGATCAATGGGAAACTCCCAAATTAGTAAGGTAACACTGAACAGCCAGGGGCAGAGCAGGAGATAAAACTGCATCTTATTCTCAGCTATAAAACACCCTCAAGAGTGACCTTTACATTTTCACTGTGCCTGTTTGATACTGGCTGCACACACCCATTCCCAGCCATAAATAAGTGCCAAACAAAGCCTAACTGTAAGAGTAAGAGTGAAACACAACACGTAACTGCCACAGTGGCTTTGATGAAGAGGAAACAGGAGGCTCTGAAGGTCCTACAACTGCAAACACACCCAGCTGTGCTGGCAGAAGTGGGAGCTAGTGACCAGCAAACCCACCTGAGGGAAGCTCTACTCACTGCAGATGCTGAGACTAAGGAGCAGATCAAGGTCCAGGACAAAAGGAACAAAGACCAGGACTACCTGAAGCAAGTGGGATTTTAAGCTCAAATGGATTCAGACTCAAGACTTCACCCTCTACCCCTGACTAACAGAGGGGCCAACTAAGGGAGTGCACAGGCAAAGAGAGAAGGAAGAGTTCCCATCAGGAGGCCAGGCTGGCTGCACACTGCAGCAGTGTTGGGCCAGGCTGAGCAGCAGCAGAGCTCACCTTGAAGAGCTGACACGCTGCAGCCGCCGCCTGCCGCTCCGCATCGATCTTCTTGGTCCCATAGCCCTCCACTTCCACATTCTTCGGCCACTTTATGTGGAGAGTGACTTTCTGAAAGGCAAGGAGAACCACAGAGTGAGCCAGGGCAAGCTCTCCCCTCCACCAGAGCACACCCACTCCAACCATCTCTGCACTCCGGGCAAAGAAGAGAAACACAAGGAAACTGTGAACCAAGCGTTGTCTGGTCCCTTCACGGGAAGCTCCATGCCAGGAGCACTGAAGGAAAAGGCTGAGCAGGGCACAGAGGTGCCACAGCCCCACAGACACTGCAGGGCTGAGGTCCAGCACAGTCTGTGGTGTCACAGCGTGTCAGCTCTGAGGGATAAATGCCAGGAGGTCATTACAGGAACAATTCCATACCAGGGCTGTCCCTGTGCACACTGCAGCACACCAGAGCGTGCCCCGGAGCAAGATCCCCTCTCCAACACCTCCCAGCTGCAACAGCAAGGAAATCTTCCCAACTGCTTCCTCACTGTAACAGAACCAGCACAGGATTGCCTCAGCTCCCAGGCACTCCAGCTCTCAGCAGGCACAGGAGCACCCAGCTCCAGCCCAACACAAGCCCTGGCAGAACCACAGCTCCTGCAAGGGAGCATCCTCCTGGATGGGAGCACTAAAAACCTGCAGAGAATGCTGAAAGCTGAAGCCTGCCCTCTTCAAAGAAGTGCTCCAAATCAAGAGCTCGCTTGGCTCCCGGCCCTGCAGATGCCACAAGGCTCCAAGAGGGAAATGCCTGAGGAATTCTCTCCTGTTTCTGCAGCACAGATGAAAGGCAGCAATGGATCCGCTGGGAAAGCCCCACCTCCAAGGCTGGAGCACGGGCTCCTGACTCTCCAGCACCTGCCTGGCTGCCTTCCTGCCCCTGAACCTGGCTCTCTGCAGGGAATTGCTGTGGATTCTGCCTCGGGGCTCTGCCTGGAAAGCACAGACCTGCTGGGAAAAAAGGTGTCTCAGAAGGCCAAGTGCTCACAAACCCCCTGCTCATGTTCAACAAGAGCTCTCCAAGCTCTCACCTGTCCTTCTGCCCACATTTGCTGCGTTGTTTTTGGGGTTGTTTTTCTTTGTGAGCCAACCCTCATTTTTTCCCAGGGCTCCTTTATCTCCTTTATTGTTTTCCTGGTTTCGTTTTTTGTTTTAATCTGAAGTTACTCTCCACATTAATCTATTTAAGTGCTGGCATGAATGGGAACCAATTACACGAACTAAAGAGATGAGGCACTGCCTGGGGTATTCCAAATTTTAGGGGTGAGGCACTGGCTATGGTATTCCAAAATTTAAGCTAGGAAACTGCACTGCTGCTTGAGAAAGAGCAAGAAAAACAAATACAAATAATGAAAACTCTGAAGTAACATTACTGAAGTATCCCCTAAAATCCAGGGATGCTTAAAAAGGATGTGGCAATAAAAACTGTCTGTGAAATTTCAGACAGAATGTTATTGGAAAATGTTAATCCATCAGAACTGAGCCTTTTCCTGGAATGTAGGTTACAGTTAAACTTCAGCTGGAAAGGGCTTTCAGCTCTGGAATGAGAGCTGGAGTGACAGGAGGAGGCAAAGCCTTGACCAGGGAGCACCATTAGGTAAGAACTCCTGCTCAGTTCAGAGCTCAGACCCAGATCTGGGCCTCTGGCATCCCAGTGACAGCTCAAACTACCTGGAAAACTGTTTGCTTGGAATTCCTCTGCTTCATTTAACAAACAAACAGGCTCTATTTCATTCTGCTCTTAAGTACTTTTAGAAGCCTCCCTCCATTGCAAACCAACTCCTCTTTTCTGGTTGCCATTGGACATTTTAGGCTTCAGAATTTGTTCTATTGGAATCTACAATCAAATCTAGGGTTCCTAAGGGCTAGAAAGCAGCTTTTAAATCTTAATTTTCTAAGGTAGTAGGACACCTTTAAGCACATTTAAGCACAGACTCTGTGTCTTTCTTCTGAGAAAGGCCAGATACAGCAAATCACTTAAAAATATCCACACAAAAAGAGGAACAGCACTGGCATTTATAGACCTTTAAAGCATATGGAAATCAGGAAAAATAGGAAGAAGTGAGAATATTTCTTGTTTGAAACTTTTACATGGAATTAAAATCCTTCTATGATTTTCTCTAGGGAAGTTACTTCCAGGATTAGCAATTCCATGGCTCCCTTCCCACTCTATGTCCCACACCCTTCCAGCAGCACGGGATTACCTTTTTCCTTGGCCCATTAGTGTGGATGTACACCAGCTTGTCCCTCGCATGGGAAATGCCCAGGGCTCGGCCAATCACGCTGTTGAGCAAGTTTTTAGGCTGTGGAAATTCCTTTAGTAAGTCTCTGGAATCTGGAAAAAAAATAGAAGAGGAAATAAATGTCTCCCAGTTGCTGGCAGTCCCGTTCGGAGGCGCGCTCCAACACCGGCTCCCTGCGGCTCCGGGAGAGCCGGGGCTCGGGGGGGATGAAGAGGGGAGCAGGCAGAGGGCTCCAGTGTCCACCCACAGCATCTCCAGGCACCAGAGAGGTCCTGGATCCCTGAGGTTGGGAAAGACCTCCAGGATCATCGAATCCACCCTCTGCCCAATCCCCCCTTGTCCCCAGCCCAGAGCACTGAGTGCCACCTCCAGGCCTTCCTTGGGCACCTCCAGGGATGGGAACTCCAAACCTCCTTGAGCAGCTCCTTCCAAGGCCCAACCACCCTTTCCAGGGAGAAATTCCTGCTGATGTCCAACCTGAGCCTCCCCTGGCACAGCCTGAGGCCGTTCCCTCTCCTCCTGTCCCTGTTCCCTGCCAGCACAGCCCGACCCCCCCCGGCTGCCCCCTCCTGTCAGGGAGTTGTGCAGAGCCACAAGGTCCCCCCTGAGCCTCCTTTTCTCCAGGCTGAGCCCCTTTCCCAGCTCCCTCAGCTCTCCTGGGGCTCCAGCCCCTTCCCAGCTCCGTTCCCTACCCTGGACACGCTTCAGCCCCTCCAGGGCTCTCCTGTCAGGAGGGGCCCAGAGCTGCCCCCAGGATCCCAGGGGGTCCCTCAGCAGGGCCAGCACAGGAGACAATCCCTGCCCTGGGCTGTGCCCACACTGGGGCTGGCACAGCCCAGGGGCCATCGGCCCCCTGCCCCCCTGGGCACCCCTGGGCTTCTGTCCAGCTGCTGTCACCAGCATGGAGCCAGTGCCATTTCCTCACCAGCTGTTTGTCATTCCTCAGTATCAAAACCCAACTGAGCAGTAACAACTTTGAAGAGTTTCTTGCTCTTGTTTGGGTGTTTGCAACGTCCCCCCCAGCCATGGGTTAAATCCAGGGTCTCATAAGTTACACATCAGATCCAGCCAGCGGTAGGAACACGAAAAAATGCCTGAGGACTTCTTCCTGAAATGACTGAGACGGCTGGATGAGAGCCTGGGAATGTGGTTTAGTCTGAATTGCCTGGAGATTCCCCTGGAAAGAGGTTTGCCAACAGTGTCTGGAGATGCAGCAGCCCCAGAGGGCAGGTGGAACCGGCCCCTGCCCCACAGGGAAATGCTGCTCAGGGTACAGCAGGGAGGGGATGCTGATGATCACATCAAATCACTCCTTTAAAAAAATAACAATAACAAAATCCCACTGCCCCCAACAGAGCCATGTCACACCCACCTCCTGTCCCAGCCTCCTCCCTGACCAACTCCAGGAGTTTCAGCAGTGAGGGAGCTGCCCCAACTCCTCTCACCTGCATCATTGCCATGGCCAGCACCGGGAAGGGCCTTTTTGTCCAGCAGCAGGTCCAGCGAGATCAGATCAATGTGATAATTCCAGATGTTCCTACATCTCACGAACAGGGAGCTCTCACAGCTCCCTGGTGAGGAGAGGGGCAGCTGCCCCTTCTCCCAGGCTCCAACACCCCCACTAACCCAGATGTGCAGGGAGACGATCTGCAGCCCTAATCCCACAGAAAGCCAAGGCAGGAAAAGGGAACACACACGGTTTTGTTGGGCTCACAAGTGAATCAGCCAGAACAGTCCTGCAGGCACCAAAAGCAGCACAAGGGAACAGGGAGAGGGATGGGATCCCCTGCTCCGCAGCAGCAAGCACGGCTCATCCCACGCTCAGCCTCATCCCACACACGCTCCCCGGGCAGTCAGGACTTGGGTGACCTCCCTGCAGACCACCCTGGGGGTGAGCAATCCCTTTCAGAGGGTTTCTGAATGCCCTGCAGGAATTCAGGGCAAGTTTCAGCAATGAATCAGAAGCCACCGCAGAGATCACTGGTACCACCAGAAACCAGAATTTCCGTCTGAGCCGCCAAATACAAGGAGAAATGAGGAGCCAAGAGTCACTCATTAGAGCATCACCAAGATGTGCCACCGTGTTCTGCTGGAAACTGATTCTGGAGTTACTGTCATGAAGACACATAGGAACTGCAGAGAATCCCAGAATGGTTTGGGTTGGAAAGATCCTTGAAGATCTTTCATTCATTTATCTAACAAATGGGCAGGGACACCTTCCACTAGACCAGGTTGCTCCAAGCCCATCCCACCTGGCCTTGGACACTTCCCGAGATGTTCAAGGCAAGAAGAATTTAGGAGAGGCTCTGTCACACAGGCATGTGGAAGAGATGCTCTCCAAGAAGCTGCTCATCATGATGATGTCCTAGGAGGGCCCAGGTGGAAGCTGAGCAAGTGGGAAACCACAGGAGATTCAGAGAAGGCAGAGTTCTGCTGTGCCACTGCAGGCCTGACACTCCCAGCCCAGGGACACTCAGGTAAGGGAGAACAAAAAGCCATTGCTGATCCCATCGCCCTCTGCAGCAAAACCCAGCAGGCTGATCCACAGCTCAGCACAGAACATTCACTGGTCACACTCAGTTCTGAAACTTCTTCTTGCAAACCATAGAAGAACCACATGCATCTTGAGAAATGCTTTCAGTAGCCCTGGATAACTCCGAGGGAATTGCAGGAATTACTCTGATTTATGACCATGATTTGTCCATGAATTACCTTCTATATATTGGCCAAGGGAGCCGGAAAACGGTCTCAGCCTAACAAAACACTGTGAGCCAATTTTCTGTAATTATACAGCAAATGTGCTATTTCTATCTACTCAAGCAAGTTTCTCTATATTCAGACTTTGGCCTGCTCAGGAAAACTGGAAAAGTGTCCAAGATTTTGGCACTCCGCAGTTCTATTCCACTCCACAGTGGTGGGACAAATGGAGGGAGGAGCAGTAACACAACTCCCAAATGCACCATTCAATTCACTTAATAAAAAAAGAAAAGCAGAAAGCAAATCTCTAGCACCAGCCTGGTTATTTGGCTTCTAGCTGTTTCCTCTTTCAAAAACAATAACCTGGGAAATTCCGTGCTAAGAGGTGGAAGAAGCACATTTCTAAAATGCCCCCCCCAAATGCAATTACCTATGACAGAGGCAGTTTCTCACATTCTGAGGTGACTCCTCGGTGAAGTCTAAATATTTAATCTGCTCTAGAGGGGAAAATAGCATCTCTGACTACCAAAGCCCAGTTCTGGTGACAGCTCAGGCTTGGAATTCCCAACAAGGTGCAATGTTTTCTCCCCAGCTGACAACGCCACATTCAGCAGCACATCCTGACTGTGCCAAGGGCTGATGGATCACCTTCAGCCCATTCCTGCCCCAGTTCCAGAGCTGAAAGGATCTTATCCTGCAGGAAGCCATCCCTCCCTTGGAGCTTTTAAAGAAACAACCTCGAACTGCAGAACTGGATTTGCAGAATGTTCCCTTCCCTGCCAAATGGGATTTCTCAGCATCTTCCTCCAGGAGTGCCTCAGCTCTGTCACAGCTGAGAGTGGATGTTTGGGTGGGAATTGTGTCAGTGGGAGCACAAGGAGTACAACCCAATACTCCCAAAACTGAGCCACACATGACACCCAAACAGCTCTGAGACCACGAAGGAATATTAAAAGCCTGTCTTGGAGAGCAGACAAGTCAGGGTGGGGCTATTAAAGAAGCCAATTAACTAATTAAAGTTCCTCAAAGCCAGTGAGCACTTTAGCTTAATTTGATTGTGAAAGTCCAGCATAATTTGAAGCTACACTGAAAAACACAAAAACCAGACCCCCAAACCAACAAACCACCCAGCTGGAGTGGCCCAGCCTCCTGCAAACCCCAACACATCTGAGGAGCGAAAACACTCAGGTACCAGAGCACAAACAAAACAGCCCAAAGCCTTGTTTGAGGAGGACAGAGGAGATGCATCAGTTTCTCTCTTCTCTCCGATTCTGCTCCCAGGAAAAGCGACAAATGAGCACCAATGAGGACAAACTAGCAAAGACAAAATTCCTCAAGATATAATAAAATCAAGTAACAAATCCAGAAGTGTTTCCAACACATCAAAAATCCCCAAGGAAGAAAAAAAGCCCTGTGGGTCCACAATATCCATTTCACAAGGAATTAGCCCAGACATGTTCCACTGCAGAGATGGAGGGAGACACAGAAGGTTCCACCTGGCAGCTTAGCTTCGAGTACACCAAAACATGGCTTTTGGGGAATTTGGGGGGATCTTAAACCATCCCCAGCAACCCTGACCACAGCCCCTTTCAACACACACAAAATAAAACCCACACACAGCTCCTGGCTGAAAAAGAGCTTAAAAAAAAACTGAGCAGGCTCCTCCAAAATCGAGTGGGATCAGCTGAGGAGAAGGAACAGTGGCCAAGCTCCCCCTTGGGGCCACTGGGGCTGGTCAGGAGCGTGCCCTGCTCCAGGAAGGGATCCAGAGCTCCAGCCCAGCCCAAATTCTGCTGTGGTGCTACAGGGCAAATTTAATTAGTGACACAGGAGGGTTCCTGGAGCAAACCCGAGGGCAGAGCTCCCCAAACCCCACTGTCTAAGCCAAAAAAGTGAAGCCTCAGATAACAACACGGATCTAACAGTGACTTTTTGCAGCTGGCCTCAGGTCCAGGTGGATTTTTCTGTATTTCTATCCAAGGCTAACAACAAAGCAGCCAAACGAGGACAGCTAACGAGACATCAGCTCACAAGCTGAGGGCTCAGAACTGACCTCAGAAAGAGGTTTTTCAAATGACATTTCTGATCTCCACGCGTTCAAGTAGCAGCTGGACGAGCAGGGCAGGTTCAAGAGACCCTGAGGGCTTTCATTTGTTCATCCAAAACAAATCCATTATTGGAAACAATTCCAGTATCACCACACTTCAATCTCAAGAGCCTTCCATGGTGAATCCACCACACAAATTGGGAGGGTGAGTGAACTGAAGACCAAAAATAAAAGTACTTGGGGACTGCCTGAAAACACCACAGAAAAAAGTGCTGAGGGATGAAGTGCAAAACAGGAAAGAAAAAAAAATCCTGGTTTATTCCTTTTCTCAGGCAACACCTGAAGCAGCTCATTAAACAATAATTTGGGGTGGTTCAGCACCAGCTTTAGCAGGGAGTTAATTTGCTCTGTTGAACAGCTTGAATGTAACAACTAAAAGATCATCCCACTCTGACCTCCAAGATAAAGCTCAGCAGCTTCTGAGGGGCAAATGGAACCAAGACCCAAAGAATCCCGAAATTACAGAGAAAATAACAACTTTAAAAGTGCTAGAGGGTGGGAAAGAAGCACCGAACACAGAAGGATGAGGGTTGAGAAAAAAGGAAAAAGTTCTATTGTAACAATATCCTAGATTTCCAAAACGCAGCCCGCGAAAGGAAACTGAAACCAAACCAGCGATTTTCAAAGGCAAAAAGGTTCAAGTCACAACCTCTGGCACAAAACCACTCGCATCTCTCTAAGCTCCAAGTGTTCTCCACACTCCATAACCCAACAAAAAGCGATTCAAAACACGACATCAAACCCGGGTTTCAAACATCCTTTTACAGCAGTGACGACTCCGAGCAGCGGGAAGGCACCCACCCTTCCCACCTGGGCCCACGCACCACCGACATCCGAACAGGGAAAATCTCCCAAGTTCTGGCCGCAGACATCACCCCCGGCCGGCTTCGGGGACGCTGCAGCACCAAAGGCCCGCTGTTGCAGAGCTGTCGGTCCCTCCATCGGCGTTTCCCAGGCTCTCCAGGTGGATCCAGCGGGATCCCGGGCACGGAGAGGCGGGGAACGGCCCTAACGGCCCGCGCTGCCCGGCGGCGCCCGACCGCTTCCCAGCCCATCCCCGTTCCCGGCCGCGTCTCCACGGGGGATTCTCCTCTCGCGTCAGCGACGGGAGGCGGCCGGAGCTTCGCCCAGGCCCGGCTCGGCGACCTTGAGGGGAATCACCGGGGAAACCCAACTCCGGCCAACAAAGGGCTGCCGGGGCGGCCACAGAGCAGCTCCGCGGTCCCTCCCGGCGGCCCCCGGTACCTGCGCAGCTCGGCGGCTCCTCTCCCTGGCCGCGCATCCCGGTCCCGGCGGAGCCGCGGGAAGGAAAGGAGGGATGGAGGGAGGGAGGGAGGGATGTGGCG
>VZTH01018866.1:0-58070 GCA_013397815.1 Aleadryas rufinucha
CACCAAAATGCAAAGGTAAGACTTGCTGGTTGGAAACCATCAATTAAAGCTTAGAGTAGCTTGAAGAAGCTGAAGAGACTTTCTCAATCCAGTGTAATCGAAGAGTAATGTTAATCCCCACCACGTCTGTAGTACTTTCCTTAAGCAGATCTCCAGGTGGGGTCATTTAGCCTCTTATATTAGCAAGGAAACAGCAGTGCAGGGTGACAAACAACACCCTGGGGCAGTGTCCCCAGCACACACAATAACACACTTTTAGAGGGGAGTTTTCTGACAAGGATTCCTTGTTCCCTAAACCACAAATGGGAGCCACTGTCTGTTTATTCAATTCAGGGTGGAGAGTAATCTGCAGCCATTCCCAGCATAACTTGTATGCTTTAGGGGCATATTTAAGGGTTCTGGCTGTGCTCTGCAACCTGCTGAAATCACTGTTTCTGAGACACTGCTAGGTCTGAATGGAGGTATGATGGCTCTGTAGGGGACAGCTCCAGGCAGGGCATGTCTTCTTGCCAGCTCCTAGAAGAGTGTTTATCTTGGCCTACTCCAAGCTAAGCTCTGTGCTGTCTCTTGTGCCTTTCAGCTGTGACCTGTCCTGCCTTGGAAATGCCTGTGCATGGGGCTGTGAACTGCTCCCACCCCTCTGTGCAGCTCACCTGGGGTACCACCTGTGAGTTCACCTGTGACGAAGGCTTTACCCTGACAGGACCAGCTACACTGCAGTGTGGGTCTTCTGGGCACTGGGACAAGCAGCAGCCAGCCTGTGCAGGTACCTTTCCTTATCCCTGCTCGCCTGAGCCCTCAGGGCTGTCAGCATTGTCGTGTTGTTCTCCTGAAGCCTCTGTGCTGATTGCTGTTGTGCTCCTTGTGCTGCAGCTGTGAGGTGTGAGGCTGTCCCGCGGCCAGCTGAAGGCTCTGTGAGCTGTGACCACGCTCCTGCAGAGCTCACCTATGGCTCCCGCTGTGATTTCCAGTGCAGTGAGGGATATGTCCTGGAGGGCTCACCCAGCACTGAGTGCACGGCCCAAGGACAGTGGTCAGAGCCAGCACCAAAATGCAAAGGTAAGACTGTTGGAAATTGCAGTTTTCTGGTCACTGGGGAACACACAGAAATCCATATTCCTATAGGGCCCTGGCTCCAAACTCAACTCTGTGCTCCCATGTTTTCAGCTGTGCCTTAGAAATGCCTCCTCACAGCTCTGAGCTGCTCCCATCCCAAAGTGAAATTAATTTGAAAATAAACTGTACATATACTAGGGCAAAATATAGGGCCAAAGACAGGAAAGCCCTTAGTGACTCTTAACCATTTCTTTTTGTGTTTCAGTCATACAGTGTGAACCACTGAGCTCTCCTGAGAAAGGCTCTATGGATTGCTCCCATGGGGCTGGGATCTTCACATACAACACCTCCTGCCACTTCAGCTGCCTTGAAGGATGGAGTCTCAATGGCTCTCGTGTTCTTGAGTGCAGCCATTCAGGAAACTGGAGTGCCAGCCTGCCCACATGTGAAGGTATTTTGCCTGTGACCAGCCACAGAGAGGTGGCATCAGGTTTCTAGTCAGATGAGGTGTGGAAAGGTGGCAGTGGTGGTAATCCCAACCAGTGAGCTAGAACATGCAGTGAAGTCTGTGAATTCAAAAGCTCAAAATCACTCAGTATGTTTGAAAACAGAAGAGGGGAGAAATCCTAAAAGATTTTGGTGGAAAATATTGATTTCTTATCCAAAAACAAAAGCTGCAACTTGATTTCAGTTCTTTTTGTTTGGTTTTTAAACAAAGTATTTTCCGTGTTGAGCTTTTTTCATGTGAATAGAGACAAAATCTTTTCTAGAGAAACAGAACCTTGTGGGGAAATCTGCATTCATGAGTCTGTTTCTCAGTGGAAAAATTTTATAGGTTTTTAAATTTGATGTGATAGTTTCTTGGATGAACTCCTCAGCCAAAAGACCTCACAGAGCTTTTCTCTCAGAGGCTGTAATTTCAAAGGACCGAAAGCTCAGCCTTGTCTTCTCATTCAAAGCAGTACGAGCTCTGCCACTGCCCTCAGTTGGAACACCCCTGGCCTGCCTGGAATGCTTTTGCTTGAGGTCCTAAAAGCTCAATTCCACTTTCATTTGCTTGAGCAGAATTTAGATCCTTGAATAATTTCATTGATCTCAGCAGGATTGCTCAAAGAGGAAGATAGCACACAGGGAGTTAAAATATGAACTGCAACAAGAAAAATAAGAGGAGCACAAATTGCTATGCAAGGCTGGAGGTTAGAGACAGACCCTGGTGTAGGGAGCTTCTTGCTTTGGCAATGGGTGGGGTAATTTTTACCTTGTGTACAGGAACTGGCCTGTTTCATTGAGAGAAAACTGAAGTGTTACAAGCTGCAGTTCTGGTTCCTCTTGAAGAGCACGAGGAAAGGGAAGAAGTAGAGAGGGCTTCAAAGACCACACATGCCCCTTGATCTCACTGAAACCTTTTCATCCTTTCAGCCTCTGACCAAGCCAGCTACGTCTCTGTGGGCATAGCAGCCACTTCTGCCTCTCTGCTGTCCACAGCGTCATTCCTCCTTTGGCTTGCAAGGCGCTTCCGGAGAAAAGGTGAGCACTTGATCTGGGTCCACTCGTTTATTGACCTTCCTGAAAAATTTTCAGTGGAGAGAAAAAACCCCAAAACCTCCCAAGCCCTATACCTTGCTTTTTGAAAAAGCGATAATTCTCATACTTAGTTAAATCCCAGAATTATTTGTAAGAACTGTCCATATATGCCATGTTTGGCTTTTGGATGAACATCTAAAAAAGTAAAAAAATAATAATCCCCAAATATTTAGACAAGAATTAGGGCTTTTCTCTTGAAATGCTAATACCTTTTCTTATTCTTCTTGCAGCAAAGAAATTTATTCCTTACAGGTAAGTTGTGTCTCAAAAAGCAACATGAAAAAAATACTGCCATCACTTTGCTAAAATCCATTTGATCTAAACCTTTTGTCATTAAAGTACTTTTCACTTTTGTTTTATAGGAACTGGCAGGAAACAGCCAGTGAAGGTAGTTTCCAAAGTGCTGGTGAGAATGTCTAACTCAGGTGTTTCAGGTAAGCACATGTGATGTCTTCACTCACAAATTCTCTTGCTTTTAATCACAGAAGCAATCAATCAGAGCTGCTAATTGCTATACAATTGCTGACATAGCAATATGTGCTTTGGGATACCGAATGCATCTTGGCATTGCGTGGAAGTTCCTAACAAGACTGATGGATTTATTGCTTTAGAAATGGTTGTTCAGCTCCTTAAAGATGATTGTGCTTAGCATTCTGTCCAGCTGCATATAGTATTAGGAGCACTTTTATGCAGTTCTGCTACCTGCTGCATACAAAATTCCTCTGAAATGAGAGCAAATACAAATCTATGCCAGTTTTCTGATTTATAGAGGAATTTTGTTCTCTCTGCAGGAATTGAAGCCACCTTTACTTACGTCTCAGATTGCTGGAGAATGAAACTGCATGCAAATCAGCAGCTGTCCAGATGTTTTTACCTCTTGCTGACAAGAAGATTGACCATGTGTATGACTCAGAAATTTTGAACTCAAGCTGTCTGGTATTTCCATTGAAGACAAGCAGAGACTGAAACGCTGGCCTTCTGGCCAAATCCTGCCTACATTCAGTCATGTAGTTATCCTAACTGGGAGCTTGCCATCTCCTGTCCAGATGGTGGGCAAATGGTGCACTGCTGCCTAAAGAGGAGGCTGGTTCCCCCTCTGCTCCACTCAAAGGTACTGAGGTGAGGTGAAGACATGCATTATTTCACATCACTTACTACACTGCTGGAGGTGTCTTCTCTGGATTCATAGGGGTTATGCTTGCAGAAACAGGATCATCAGGATGAAAAAATATTCACACTGAACAGCTTTGAAACTATTGATCTGGTTTGTGGAAGTCAGTTTATTTTAAGATGCCCCAGTCAATAGATATGGCTGTAGTGATATGGGCAATTATTTGGGTTTCTGCTGCATATCCCAGAAAATTATCTCATCCCTGTGGGATTATGTACTGTAATATACACATATGTATTTATTTGTATATACATACATATTTATTTGTGCAGCTTTTACTGTGGATATTTCCGTGCTCTTAACTGTACATGTATTGTAAAATGCTTGTTACTGAGTAGGTCTGTGGCCGTTGATCAATGGATCAGAATTTATTTTAAAATAAATTTGAGGTGTTTGTAAGGATTACATGCCTGCATAATATTTACGAATGGAATGGAAGACTGAGCTTTGTATGTTTATGTATTGAAAATATGGGTTTTTGAGCTGTTAGAAGTCTTCAAATGAGAGTCTCTTTTAATTTATGTTTAAGTTATGACTATAAATTAAAAATCTCTCATTTACCCTGTTATGCATTGTCCTATTTGTAACAGCGTTTAATAAAATGTTTTCGATGTAATACTCCCTATTTGTAAATGTAAATCATTTAAATTATTTGGGTCAGCCCTGTGACTTGTGGCTTCAAGAGCAGAATGTGAGGGTAGGGAGAAAACTGGCTAAAAGCAAGGCTGTCCCTTAGTGGAGCTTTCCATGTTTCCATAGCAGGCAAGGACAGAGCTGCCAGCAGATGGAGCTGACTGCCTGGGACTAGCACAGCCAGAGCTGATCCCAAACCAGCATCCCCAGTTCGGAAAGGGAGGAGGAAGGCTCAACAGTGTGTCCCGTGAAGAAGGTGCCTGGGCCGGCAGTGAGCTCTGGCAGGCAGGTGCAGGAGGGAGAGAAGAGCAGAAAGAGAAGCAAGTAGGTGATCTTGGTGCGTAAATAACAGCACAAACCCCTCAGCCCCTCCAGGTTTTTGCAGCCCTTTCTGCTGGGAAGTTGAAAGAGTTAGCATGGGCCTACAGTTGAAAGTACAGCTCTGGGGATAGTGCTGACTGCCGTCCAGGGACCTCCACTCCCACCCTGGCCCGGGCTGCAGCCAAAGACTCTGCCATGGCAGCTGCTGGGTAGGTACCCGTGGTGGTCAGACACTCCTGTGGTTGCCCTTTGCCAGCCCCTGAGATAGCCAAGGAAGCTGCACTGTAGCTCTGTAGCTGCTGCCAGGAGCCTGCCCTCGCTGACAAACTCTGAGGTGCATTCCTGCCTCAGCCAAAGCTCACGAGAAGCCATCAGGCCTGTGAGTGAGGGAGTCAGTTCAGAGGTGCTGCACCACAGGGGACAGAGCCCATTGCTGTTTGTCCCAAACCAATTAAAGAACTCAGAGTGGCTGTCAGCACTTCCAGTGCCTTGACAAGGTGGGGCCCAACCCTGTGAGCAGATGTAGAGCAGTAATCCTCAGGTTCCCTGAGGGGACGCAGAGATTAGCCCGGAACGCCCTGCTCTGAATCCCTGCAGGAGCTGTTTTGAGAGCTAAACCACCACACGGCTTCCCCGGCCTGTCCTTGTTGTTGTCCTCTACATGCATGGCCTGCATGTAGCATCCTCTGGAGAGAGCTGCTTATCCAGCATTCCTCCCACCCTGCTGCCCAGGGCAGTCCAGCTTCTCCTTTCCTGACCAGAGCTGGTGCTTCTAGCAGTTTTCCCTGGGATCTTTCCGGCATTATTGCCAGAAAAGAGACTATAAAATTATCCCTTCTCTTTCTCCAAGCCTTGTGACTTCTAGGGGCAATGCTCTTCTAGTGAGATCACATTTGGGTGGGATTCCTTCTCTACTTCTCCCATATATTTCCTAGGCCAGACAAAGACTCTCTGAAGGGGATCTCCTTCCTTGCAGTGACTCTCATCTATCCTCATAATAATGTTAGTCCAGGACACAGGCAAAAACCTAGCCTTTGCTCATCCACGTTGCTTGGTTCTTTATCCCCTCTGGCACAGTTTTTCCTGCCTCAGGATATGATTTACCAGTTATGATGGCACGATGTGTCCAGGCCTTGAGGAGCTTCAGGAAGTCATTTTATTTGTAGTGGATATGTCTCTGCCAGTGCCTGGGAACGCAGCTCTTGTTTGCTATCTGTGTAATTCCCGTGCTGGCAACAATGGCCATGGGAATGCTGGCTGCCAGGCAGTCCTTTAGTCACTCCATTGTGGCACTCCTCTGTATGCAGTGCTGAGCGACCACTGAATGGGCCACAGGATCTTTGCTGGAGGGACTTTCCTTATTTCCTGTTGTTCCACTTCCCTTAAATTCCTCAGCTTTCCCGGGGCCCATGGCATTGTTCGGAACGGGATCCGTGTTCTGCCTGGCATCTTATTTTGGTGCGGATGTCTGCCTGTGCTGTGACCTATGGAAGCTGTGAAGGTGACATTAACTGGGAGGCACGCATGTCCTTTCACGGCTCTGTGTTTGCTGCTTGGCAAGAGGATGGAGTTGGTGGTGTAACTTAACACATTACTGATGAACCGAGCTACCCAGGGTGGCTTCAGCTTTTTTACTTCCGCAGTCTGACAGAAGGGGACTTGGAAACAAAATTTCACTAAAAGTCTCAGACAGGCAGTGTTTGATTTGGGGTGAGTGTTTCTGTGGGCTTTGGTGACATGGACAGTGTAAGACCTGCACAGATTGGGTTTGTGCCTTCTGTTTTCATAAGCAATTAGCCATCAAACAAGAAGTCATTTACCAGGGTCTGGCTGAAGTTGCCTTCCAAAATTCTAGTTTTTAAGGAGTGGACAGGACCCAGCATTTGGCCAGTATTTCTTTTGTGAAGATAAGTCACTGCTCCAAACTCCAGAGGCTGCACATCCTTGCAGCTCCTTGCGTGCTTTGCTGAGGCCTGGCAGTGGGACTCTGGAGCAGCAGCTCCCGCAGGAGTTGGTGTCATGATCCAATCGCTATAACCTGCTCGGGTCCTGCTCTGGGAGCTGTCAGAGGATATTAGGGCCAGGAGGCCAGCCTGCAAAACACAATGTCTGTGCAATGCAACATACTCAGGCCTCTGTGAGTCTGGTTTCTGTCCTGAGTCTTGCTGCTGTTTGGATTCCTCTGGTTCTTGCAGGAGGCTGGCTCCTTTCCTTTGGCTTGAGCGTGCTGCTCATGTGTGGCTGGTGGTGGGTGTTTGGTGAGGGGTCTTCAGTCCACAGACCTAGAGGAGCAAGTTGTTGTGATGAGCTCTTGGCCAGGGACAGAGAAGTCCACAAGTTTGCTGCTCCCTGGGAGCCATAACTCATATCAAATGAGAAATACAGCCTGGGCTTGCCCAGTGACAGACAGGACAGGCTCCTGTTGGTACTGGGCAACAGGAGTTTGGTGGAGGGCAGAAAAGCAGGTACCAGGGCCCAGCCTGTCACAGCATTTGCACAGTTGTCCTATGGAGCTCCTGAGCCTAGTTTATGGCCTCTCTCCTGCACACTTGTAGGAAGAAGCAATCAAAATTGCAGGTTAGATTTGACCAGTGGAGTCAAAACCTGCTGGATGGTTTTTGGTACTCACCTGGTACTATTAAATCTCACTTAGAAGGGACGCAGACTTGGCCAATACAGTTCAGCCGCGGCTCCACAGAAAGAAACCTGCAGCCCAGAAAGTGTTTCCACAGCTGATGACGGCCAATGCTTTTTCCAGCTCAGGAAAGCTGCTGCCAAGAACAGGACAGCGTGCAAAAAGCACAAATGCGTCCTAAGCAAGGCAGCAGATGCCCCCAGGCAGCTGCCAGCAGGTTTTCTACCTGCCTTCTTACTTCAGGGAAGGACATTCCCTGAAAAGCCCAACAGTTGCTTTGACTTTCAGCCTGGGCCAAGTGGGACCTTCATCAACTTCTCGCCTCGCCAGCTGCCATGAAAGCAGCAGGTGTGAAATTGCAGGTGTGAAATTGCAGGTGACTTGCTTGCTTCTGGCACTCCAGAAGTGCTGTCATTTTTGGCTTTTGACAGCCTCTGAGAGGGCAGGATGAGGGAATCACACTGAATTCATGCCTTCTGGAGCAGGCCTTGGGCCACAGAGCACCTAGGTGGAAGGAAAAGGGTTAAAGGGGAGATAGGAAACATTTTGTTCAGGGCTTATTCCATAGGATGATTTCTGGGAAAGGAAAGGCTGCAATCAGGCAGGATGTATTCGTGTCAGGATCTTGGGAAATCAAGCTCAGCCTGGCCCAAACCAAGGGAAAATATAGCACAGCCCACACAGCATGAGAAAGCGATGTCCCCGCTTTACCTCATCTTGTGTCAGTGCAAACATTCCAGACAACATGAAAATCAGACATGGTGGAATGCTGACATTACATGAACAACCAAGATATCCCATGGGGAAATGATACAGTTTGAGCAGAAAGACAGTGGGGGTTGTCCTGGAAAGTCCTATCCTGACAGAAAGGGCCCTCTCCAGTCCTCACTGTATTTCCTTGTCCTCCTCCCTTGTCTCATGTGGTACCAGGGATCCCAGGTTGGTCCCTGGGTGGAGAGCAGGGTATGCTGTCTGCCACAGGCTCTTCCCAGACTGGAGTCTGATGTGGATGGTTCCAGAAGGCAGCAGAGGAAAGCTCTGCAGCTAAGTTAGGAACTGCTGGATCACCGTCAGAGAATGGAGAAGACCTTTGCTACTTCAGAGCAGATCACTCTTGATCAATGCAACCCCTGGAAACAACCAGAAGCAGCAGAGGTTCTTCTATTCTGTCTTCTAATTCATGCCTTTCCTACAACTGAGTTTAAAATCTGCATTTTTAAAATGTACCAGACATACAAAGTATCATGTAAAGTAACTGCAACTGCTTAAAAGTTTTGGGCTCATGGAAGTCACATAACTACTGGAAAGAAATCAGACACAGATCCCCATTTTCTTCAGACTGCTATTTGTCCGGTTTGGCTGCATTAAATTCAGAAGTGGTTCCTTTAGGCACTGACAAAAGGGTTTCAAATGCTGCCAGACAAAGCTAATAACACACACATACACTCACAATGATCAGTCAATGCTTTTGTTTTGTCACTTTTGCTTCCTGTTTCTTTGCACACACACATGGCACATTTTGGTTCTCAGCCCATTAAATGGTGAATGAAACCTCACAACATCCTTCCCTGTCTCCTAAGGGGGAGAAAGTCTTGCAGGTCAGCCTTTTTGTGGCAGAAATGGGTGATGGAGACTCCATGCACTTTAAAAGCACTTTATTCATGTTCCTGCATGATCAGGGGAAATGGAGATGGTTGCAAACAGCAGATACTCTACTTTCATGAAGCTCTAGAAAGTGATTCTGCCTTACAGTAATGCACTGTGCAAGGATGAACCATCTGGAGGAGTTTTAGGAACATGGGCTCCCCCAGATTTTTCAATGAGTAAAATTAACTCTGAAGAGCAGGTTTCTCCTTGAGCTTACACCTGAGGAAAGAACTTGCCAGAGGATCCTAGAAAATAGGATTTGAAGGGTCCTGAGAAGTTGTCTACTTCAAGCTGTCTCAGACTGAGTGATGCTGACATGGAGGCTGGTGCTGTGCACCCTGTGCAATAAGCAGGGGCTCTGACAGGACCCTGGGTGGATCCCACTGCAGTGGCACCCCATGTCTCAAAGGGTGTTCCAAGCAACCCCAGGGGTTTGGGTGCCAACTCCCTCTAGACCATGTCCCAAGTGCCACATCTACACGTTTTGTAAATACCTCCAGAGATGGTGACAGAATGATACTGGACTCCTTAGAGGAGAGCTCTGGGACCTTCCCAGGAAGAGCAGAGGAGCTGTACCAGGGAGATGACATGTCCTATTCTTACCCTCCTGCCTTCTCTTTCTGCTGCTGGATAGGAGGCCAAACAGGCCTTTGCTCTGATCTGGGACAGCCGTCCTTCTGTTCCCATGTCTGGAGTGGGAAAACCTAAGCCTTCAGGGTGTTTGGGTGCTGTGGGAACAGGTGCAATAGGGGACCTAAAAAACAACAGATCAGAAAACATATGGGCCTGCCCCAGCTCTTAATTAACCTAATTGCTGTAGCTTCCACAAAGGTCTGCATGTTTTCCTAGTGTGGTTTCCGGTGCAGGCAAGCACCTCTCCCTGTGATAGAGAGCAGACACAGTAATGCTCTCAGCAGCCCCTTCCATCCCACAGGGGGCCCTGCAGGATGGACCACCTCCATAAAACCCAGCTGGTGGGCCCAGGGTGCAGGTTCTTTGCAGCCCACCCCTCCAACGAGGTGCTGTGGGCTTCTCTGGAGTGAGAGTGGGGGCAAGGAATGGGTTTGGAAAGCTCACGAGGGTTATCAGAGCCCAGTGGTGTGGCTTGTCAGCCTGCCCTCTGTCAGAGGAGGTGACTGGCTGATTGCTGCTGCAGGGCAGTGAGTCACTCAGGCTGCAGGTGGTCGGCTGATAAATGTAATGAGCCATCTCACCTGCAAGTTCAATGGCACCGTGAAACCACTGGGTATTTATAGAAAGAAACTGCATCCTGACTGGTGCAAAAAGAACACCAAATGCTCTTTGGTTAAAGAGCACAGCTGGGCTGCAGCGCTTTCTTCATGACTTCAGACCTAGAGAAAGGGTAGTCAAGAATCTTTACTAACCTCTTTTGTTGCTCAGACAACAGCAATGGTTTTTTTTACTTCAGAGTCACTCTTCCTCACTGAAAGTATTTGGAGAACAAAGTCATTCCCAGTTTAGCTAAACATTTGTCTTTCCATGGCACTGAGTTGTATATAAAGCTGTTGTCCTACAAATACTCCAGATAACTAAGTTTCCTGAGGTTCAAAGATATCTTCTAACAAAAATCCTTGTGTTGTGTTGCAAACTGAAATGTGAAATTGGCTGTCCAGATGTCTAGTAGCGAGCAGCCCAGCCAGCAAGCCGTCTCTTTGCAAGGGAGCAGCTATTCCCACTGATGTGTTTCACTCCAGCAGAGCCTCAATCCTCGCTGAAACTCAAGGGCTGGAGACGTGAAGCACAGCAGAAGGAGCTGCCTTGAGAGGTGCAGAGATGCCAGTGAGAGAGGAGAGAGAGTGTAGTGTCTGATGTGGGCACATCTTGTCTGGCCAGCCAAGCCAAATGTTTATCACCTTTGGATTCACCACACTGCCCAAAAAAGCAAAACAGACATGTAGTAGTGTTGGCAATCTCCGTAGGAACCTCCTGTCTGCCAGATTCTCTCTCCCCGCCCTCCCAGCAGGTGCCAGCTGGATTTTTGCTTTCTTTCATCCTGTGATTGTGTTTCATGGAAGCAAGCACAGTCAGGGGATGCAGAGCCTAAAGGCTTACTAAAATTAGGCCTGATCTTTGGTCCTGTTTGCAAGTCATTTCTAGGCATGGTGATGCCTGACACACAACCTGGCTAAAATCAGGGTTTGCAAGTCCTAAGTGCAGCTATGTTTGTGTTATTGTTTGCAGAGTCCTTTGGAGCAGCTGTGCTCCAGAACAGACCAGCAGCACACAGGCTTGGATCAAAGAGCCCCTGTGAAATAGATCTCAACAGACAAGCAGCCTCCACTATCCAACTACCTGACACAGGAGAATCACAGGAGAAGCACAGGGGATGCAATTTTGACACAATCAAACCATGTTCATACAGTCCCCATGCCTCAGTGCTGGTATCACACGTGTTCCCTGCAGAGATCTCTAGGTCTTCTGCAAGAGCAACCAATGAACAAAGTCCCAATTAAGCTAATGGGGCTTAAACAAATCTTTCAAGTTGAATGTAGTGGTTTGTGTTTTAGTGGATCTGGATCTTGCTAAAGCTTCCCTTCCCCCATCATCCCACAGAGCTACTTAAATAACAGTGGTTACTAAAGAGGAATTATGAACAGAGTTCAAATCCCAAAGTGCAGCCGGAAGAGGTGTTTGGAATACCTGTACAAAATACCTTCAAAGAGGTGGTGAATAAGCAATAGAGGCAAGGAGGGAGAGTAAACAGTGTGGTTTGTGACTGTTTTTACACTTAGCTCATAGTGGTTTTTGAATGAAGAGGAAGTGTGGATGCTGGGTCTCTGGTTTGGCTGATTGCCGAACATGTCATGGAAATCAGTGCTGGTAGTGCTGCCCTGGGCTAGAAGAGCATTCAGTCAGTGCTGGATCTGAAACAACAAATCCTCCCAACCCTGGTCTGCTCTTTGGGCAACAAGTTCAGTCTAATTCGGGTCTTCGTGAAGACCTGGGTGGCCAGCAGTGCTCTGCCAGGCCTGTGCTCAGCTGCCTGCTGCAAAATGGACTTCTAAATGGCAGAAACCAAGGTGAAGCCAATCTCATTTTGCAGCAGCCTGGGTACACCCATGATATTCCTCTGGTGCAGAGCTCTCTTTTTCCCTGCTGCGTGGTGTCCCCATAAGCTGCAGCTTGTGAGAAGGAAAGGAATGTATGGGATGTGTCATGGACAGGGATGTCCAGGACAGGGATGGAGCACTGTTTTAAGAATGTACTTGAGAGAGCTGAAGGGATTCAGGTTCAAAATAAACAAAAAGAAGTGACTCTCCATTCTCTATTCAGCTGCCCTGGAGACTGATATCCCAGAAGCTCCCTCTGAGTTCCAGAGAGAGATCGAGGAGATGCTGGTGTCAGCCCTAATACAGGCTGCTCCTAGACTGTTAGAAGCTTTATAGGCCAAGTCCAACACCTTACATTTCACCAGAAAACAAATGGACAATCAGACCTGCTGAACACCCTTCCAGGAAGCTTTGCAAGGCAGGCTTTTGTTACGACTCTGACTATAAAGGTCTACAACCTCTCATTTGATGAACAGACAACAGCATTTTTTTTCCCCTCCTAACAAGGTTTCCTTAGAAATGGACCCACTGTTGAATCCCGAGCCTGCCTGGCATATTCTGGGGGACATCTGGTGTAAATTCTTCATTATTAGATTACATTAGTTGCAGCAATAATCATTCACATGGGATTATTACATCCAAGCTTGTCTCATTGCCTTTATCCTTTCACACATTGTCTTTCCTGGTTCCCCTTCAAAGGGCTGTTGTGAGTCTGTGTCGGAGCAAGAAATTAACTTGTTAGTAATTTATGCATCATTTCCTCCAGCCACATGTATTTAGGGCAAGATCAATAAAATATAATAAGGAAGTGGGTGGGTATTGTCACCATGGGGCCTTGAAATAATTCCTTTGGTATCACTGTAAATCCTTCCCTCACACACGAAAACCTGCAGTCCTGTCCATCATTAGTTTGTTTGGCTGGACTGTATCAACAGGACATTGATTCAGCTCTTTTGTGTGCTTGGACAGTTCACGTCCTGCTACTTCTGCTCGCAGCCACACAAAGTGCCTCAAGTGGAGATTTAAGGTTTTGAGAGAGCTGTGTTTCACAGCCTTTCTTATGGCTCCTGTCGTGTAATTAAAGCTGTGCCATGTCACACTGGAGATTCATTTCTGGAGCAGCTCCATGCTCTGGCAGCTGCTGTAATATGTTAGGTCTGAGAAAGGGAAAGGAATGGGAAGAGGGATCTGAGCACCACAGCTCAGGGCACAGAAATCTTGCTGTTTGTGGGCACTGGGGAGGCAAGCCTGAGTGGATCTGAAAGGTCACTGGCAGGTTTGAGGGGATCTGGAGTCCTTGAGTAGAGATCTGACTGCTGGGCAGCCCTTCCTGGGTAAAACAAAAAAAGCAAAGAAAGAAAATAAGGAGTTTGGATCTATCTTACCACAGCAGTGCAAGGATGTAAGAGGGGCAACGCTTGTGGCTGACAGAGCACACTGGATTTCTATGGCTCCTAAAGATGAGTCTCTTTTCTCACCTCCTGGCTTCAATCCCGACTACCCTGCAGGGTTTCAGGTCCATGAGAACTTGAATTTGAGGAATTTGTGGCAGTTTCAGATTAATAATTTCCTGAAAATGCAAGCAAAATCAAACCATCAGTTTGGCACCCTTGCTAGCTCTGCCTGCGTGGATTCCCTGTGGCTGCTTCTCCTGTAGGAGATGTCCTGGCACTTGGCACTGATGTGCAAGGGGCTGTGTGGCCCAACTTGGCTTTGGCAACGATCTGGCTGCTGAACTCAGCAGTGCAGAGGCTCCAGATCCTGAAAGTCTCTGGAAGGCAATGTCTTGAGACCATTCTGCACTTTGGGGCCTGCATGTTTTGTTGCTGTAAATGTGGAGAAATCTTGCAGAGGGAGGTGGTTAAAACCCCCTTGCAGGTCTGACTCACACCCCAGAGGAATTCTTGGTGGAGTTGTGCTGGGCTGGGCAGCACGCAATGTACAAGATGGGGCAGTGGAGGCAGAGCAATCTTGCCCTTCACAACCCCAGCGGTGTTGACACAGCCCGAAGGGGAGCACAAAGGAGATGAGATACCAAGATTATCAGTTCAGACAGGGGAGAGGAATGCTGTTTGCTTGTAGCTCTTCTCCACCAGGACTGGCAAAATCCAAACATGAGGGAAGATGTCTATGCGGGGTTAGAGAATGTAACAGAGATAAGCGAGCACAGGAACAAAGCCAGGGGCTCTAACTTCAGCACCAGAAAAACCGGTCACAGCATAGGCTGGTTGTTTTCTAAAAGCCTTCTGGAGACAAGGGTCTGTCCAGGTCACCTGCAAGAGCTAGGGTACTGCCCAGGAATGTGTACAGAACGTTGCTACCTTCACAACTGCCCCCATTGTCCTCAGACAGCTTCAGTGAGACAAAAGCAGCTATGCTTGGTCTCCACTGGCGTCCAGTGATGATGTGGCTAACACTGCCACCTTCTTGATGTTTGTTACCAGATAGAGTTGGTGCAGATGAGGAAAAAAGTCAACTGGCAGAGAGAAGGAGGAAAGCAGAACTGAGACAGATGCTCAGACGGGATGGATGGCCGTTGTTTGCTAGGTTTCGTTCCTGTAGGAGCTGGGATTAGAAGAGAAGTTGCCTCCAGGAGACACTTTCTCAGCAGAGCCGCTGCGGACTGACTGCTCTGCATGGCAGGGCCTTTCCCAGGCAGCCCGAGCAGCCAGCCCTCCCCAGCCCTCCCCCTGGCATTGCAACATCTCCTGCTTTCCAAAGAGTTGGGAGCCCGGAGAGCAAACACAGGAAACCCCAGCCCCGGTCAAGGTCTGGGAGGTAAATTTGTAACTTAGGACAGATTGTGAAGATGCTGCTCTGTAATATGTAAATACTCCTTTCTTCCTCCAACAGCCCAGAGCCGCTGAGAGAGCTGATCCCAAACCTCCCTTCATGGTTGAGTCTGCAGAAGAGACAGGACACAGGTTGGAAATGCAGCCGGGCACACAGCCTCCTTATTCCCTGGAGATGGGATCCTTCCCTCACTTCTGTAAGTCCTGCCCTGACCCTGGGCTCAGCTGTGGGCTGGGAGGCTGAACGGGAAACTGCTGTGAGCATTGCCAAGAGCTGTGGGGTGTGCCCAGCCTCCTGGGCATGCTGCTCCTTTAGCCATCAGTGCCAACTGGACGGCACCTTTATGGGACTTTAACTTGGGTGCAGGTTTTGGAAAGAAACCCTCATAACACTGTGCTGCACTCTCCACTGCAGTAGAGTTTAGACACTGTGAAAAGCTATTTAACAGCAATGGTGGAGGTGTGATGGGACAGATGGGCTGGGGAAGGAGGTGGCAGCTCTGCTCTTGAAGGTCTTTGGTCTGATTTGGGACTGGAAGATGGGCAAGTTGAGCTTGTGTTCCTCTGTGCTTCTTCTAGACCTGTGAGTCTGTGCTTTCTTCCCACAATGGAGGGAAAGAAAAGTGTTCGGGGTATGGAAGGGGATACTCTATTTATTGATAGCTTATACTAAAGGAGTTCTGGGGATCAGCTCATAAAGATTAAAAAAGAACAGGTGGAAGTTATCTGTAGAGTTAGTCAAGGGTTTTCCATGAGAATAATACTTTTAACAAAGTGATGATTCACTAAAAACAGAACCTCTCCCTAGACAAATATTGATTTTGTCAAATATATTAAATATGTGTGTGTATGTACAGAAAGAAAGAGAGAGAGAATTCCACTGGAAAACTGTCTTAATGGCCTAATTAATTTCAGATCCCTTTGAACCTGGTTTGGGTTTTGACCTGATTCAATGTGTTTCACCACCTCTGCTGCATATGAGGTTTTTGCAATATACATGTATCAATATTCTGACCAAAAGGAAATATATTTACTTGCCTTTATATATTTCCAAGTCACATAAAATATAAACCAGCTACCTCTCTTGCTGCTTTATTAGTAAATATGTCACATATCTATATCAATATCAAGTTTAATTAGCATCAGCAGGTACACTATTTGCCTGATTCCTACACATCAGTGACACAACGCTGGAATTGATCCAGTCAGATGCAAAGTAACCTTTGCACCAGTTCTGAACTCTGGGAATCAAAACCAACCTGTGTTGGGCAGATGTGTAAGTAAAGAACACAGAGAAAATTATGTTCTTGTCTCTGAGCTCTAAAAAACTGTCACGAGTGCCACAAAGGCTCTCATCCCACCAGCCTACTTTCACCCCTCAGGATGAAGGAAGGCTGCACAAGATCCCTGTTTGGTGCTCAGCCCCAGTCTCAGTTTCAGGCTTAGACCCCAGACTCAGTTGTCTGGAGGTGATCCACAGAGGATTTGTCACCAGCTGCAGCCAACAGAGCCCAGACATGAAGTCTGGCGTGTGCTGCCCAAACCAGTCGCAGGCACTCACAGGCTGGCCCCTTCCACTCTGCATCTGTCAATAAAGTGAGCATCCTTCCCATCCTGACTTTTCCCAGCTGACCTTTTTAAGCCCAGTTGCGGGTTCTGCCAGATCTTCCCTCTGACAGCTCTGAAGATTCATTCTGAACGTTGCCGAGGCAGTTGGTTTAGGGGAGAGGTCTGCAACCTTTCCTGGGCTGGCCTGCCTTTCCCTTCCTCAGAGACAAGCTCACGCACACCCGAAAACACTCGCAGGGAGCAGGGAGATGCTGCCTTTACCATGGTCCCCTTCAGACAGTGAGCTTGGAGCTGGCTTTTGCATGAGAAAGAAATGTCTGTGTGAAGTCAGGGAGCTGGGAAATCACAGGTGACTGGAACAACGGGAACAACTCCTACTGCAGCTTTCATGTAACACCAGTGACCTCTGAGGGAGAAGATTTTTACTGCTCAGCTACCCCTTGCACTGGAGAGGGAACAGTAAAAGCACTTTAATTAGCTAATGTGAAGGAGGTTACTCCTAGACTAGACCTAGAGTGTTGTAGAAGGCATCACTGCAGTGATAGCAGTAGAGGAAAGGGTGGCAAGGTGTTTGTTGCAGATATTTTCTGCTTCAGCTGAAGTCCCAAGGGCTTTTTTACCCAGAGGATGAGGCTAGAGGGTGGTTTGGAATTAGATTTCTCTTATCTCGCTGTGATCTTGTTTGGTTTCTTTCCTTCCTCCTGCTGCAGTAGCTTGCTGGGGTGATTCAGAAGCTGAGCTGAAAGCCTTCACCATGTGCCTGGTGTGATGCCTGGCTCTCTAAGTCCCTCTCCTGGGCTAAGCAACATCCTGCTGCCCAGAAGGCCCTGCCTTGCTGGGCTGCCCTTGGGAAAGGGAGAGACAGAAGCTGTCTGGAGTAGGTTCCTCTGTGCCCTCTCCTGTGGCCAAGGGGCAGTGCAGCAGCTCTGAAGGACCAGGATGCCAGTGCCTGTTCTGTCCTTGATGTTGGTGGTTGCTGAGCACAGCTCTCTTGTCAGATGAGCCCTTCTGCCCTGTGGGGTTTTTGCAAAGCTCTTATTTCCTTTCTTGTTACAGTTGTTTAGTGGGAAGCCTTTGATACAGTTCTGGCAGAAATTGCTCTCACCTTGGCGTGCCTCTTGTGAGTTTTCTCCAGAAACATTGCTGGATCCTGAACAAGACATTTTGGGGCCAGGTTTTGGATGGTCCGTTATCTGCCTGTGAGGGGTGGCGGAGGTGACGGCTTCATTGTGGGGAGGCCAGGCTGCCTGCACTCCCATCTGGCAGAAGTCCTATGCTGTCAGCAGTTTTACAAGGGCTTTATCCGTATTTTTTGTTATAGCTTATATTACTCTGGTTATAGATGTATTTATTACTAGAGTAAAGCCTCTGTTTTCAGTGTCTGGAGGAAGAAAAGCATTACACTGCAAATCCTGTAGGAGAAGCTGAGTTCAGATACTGAGACAGACTCAGGGGTGGATTCTTCCGTCATTGGCACCAGCCCTGCTGGGCTTGAGGGCACAAAGCCGAAGTGCACAAGGAATCTCAGCCTCCTTCTAAAAACAAACAAAATCCGAGTCTGCCATCCCTCAACACCCTGGAGAGTACATGGTGCGTCTGCTGCAAATCCAGAGCAGATGAAGTTGCCTGGGGAGTTTGGCTGTTTTGAGGTGCAGGCTCACTCCTTTCCCCTTGGGTCCATTTCTTTGGGATCCCCAGTGGAAAGGAAGGCATGAGAGAAAAGATGTCTTGCTGAGAGCTGTGCTTCCTGGTCCTTTGCATAGGAGCCAGCAGGGTTACAGGAGGATACAGCACTGTTTTGGGAGGAAGGCTGCCTCGATGGCTGGCTGGCCCTGGAGGCAATGAAGGGGTTAAAGCTCAGCCGTTCTGCCCAATCAGTCTGGCTTGCCTGTAATAACCAATTAACGAAGTGTAATTGTGCAAATCCATATGTGGCAGTAATTACCAGAGAGATTAATGGATTCCTTCCTTTCTAAGCGGACCCCACCGCAGCTTGCCAGCGTCCCCCCGCCACCTGAAAGGGTTCGGAGAGGGGGGAAAGCGGGAGCTGCTCTTCCCTGGACACTCTGTGATGAAGCCAAGTGGACAGGGAGGCCCTGTGGGGACTGCCCCGTGCTTGTTTAAATAACCCTTTTCATCTCCCTGCTTTCCTTATGTACAGCTCGCTGCTCCCTGGCTTGGACCCGGCCCCTTGAGGACAGTTCGTGCCCAGCCTGTCGGGGCCCGGGCTGCCATGTCCCTGCCCTCCCCATTGTCCATTCATTCCCTGCTCCCTGCTCCCCTGTTTAGCCCTAATTGCTGCAGAATATCGCGTCTGTTTGCCCTCTTCTTTTGTAGCTTTGTTATTTTAGTTGCAATGGGTAATCCAGCAAACTGTTAAAGGCATACACGAGGCGAGGAGGGGACAGCAGGGCACTTGGGGCAGGTTTTCAGGCCAGGATATGGGGTTGCATTTGGGGGATGGCAGCTTGCAGGCAGGCTGGGCCTGACACATGATCTAGGGTGGGTTTTCTTACGGCTATGTGACCACAGAAGCCAAGAATGACCCTGGAGCCTGTGAATGCTTCACCGTCCTCATGCCCTGCGTGGTGAAACACGGTGGTGAGTCCTGCTGAGGGAGGAGGGGGCGCATTTGCAGACCTGTCCCCTGGCAAACCACCACCTGGGCAGCACAGACTCCTCCACAGCTGCACCAGCACCTTGGGCACTTGAGAAGCAAAGTGGCTCGTCCCACCCTGCTTAGACTTAACTCCACATCGCACACGTGTGAGAGCCGCTGACCCACGGCGAGAGGGAGCTGGGAGAGCGCAGCCCCGCGCCTGTGCTGGGCGATGCTCCCTGCCCCTGACAGGAATGTCGTGCAGAGACCCAGCCCGTGGGGAGGGCTGATGTGCTGACCGGGGAGCCATCTGTCACCAGCCGCACGCACAGGGCCACACGTGCCCCGGGGGTGGCTGTGCCTGCTCAGCAGGGGATGGGGAAGGTGGCCGGGGAGCCCTTCAGTGGGATGGCAGGGAGTGGTCACATCACATCTCACGTCAAGCATCCTCCCCGCCTTCCTCTCCAGGTTGAGAAAGGGATGCTGGGGTTTGAACCGGGGTCTGTGAATTTATTTATTTGTTTGTTTCTTTGTTTATTTGCCCTCTGTGTGTAGGCTGGGACTTGGACTTGGGGTAGGTCAGAGCTGTGTGGGCCAGGTGAGAGCTTGTCCTGGATGTTAAAAGCAGTCAGACAGAGCCAAGTCAAAGGTCCATCCGTCTTGAAAATGATGGATGCTTCCAGGGAAGATAGGAGCAGAGTGTGTTTGAGTGTCCCTCCTCCAGCAGGTGCCTACCAGCAGCCTCTGCCCTGAACTGCTCAGCATCTTCCATCACTGGTAACCCTGTGGGTCCAGGACTGGCTGCCCCAAATCTGTGATGATATCTGCACAGATATCCCTGCAGAGCACATCTGGCCCTTGCCTTGCTGTTCTCTGGCAGCCCTGGCCCCACTCACTGCCACACACATGGTGACAGATGTAAATGACCTTTTTCTTACTGCTGACTTGTTGCAAAGGCCAGGAATGTGGCTGCTCCAAGGGAGTGGCTATGCAAGGTGCTCGTCAGAGCCACAAGCAAGGCTCTTCTCCAAGGAGGGTTACAGATGATGGGGGAGGTTCCGGGAGATTCTTTCCTGGAGGTGATGGGAATGCACAGAAATGTGCAAATTCCTAGAGGATCGGGAGAGGGGGAGAACAGGGACTGAGATTCTGCTTTTGGGTCTCCTTGCTTGGGGTTCTGGGAGCCAGACCACACAGACAGCTTGCTTTCCATGCAGGAAAAGGCACCAGGGCCGCTCCTGGGTATTCCAAATGGGATTGGTTTTTTTGTCAGAGAGGTGTGTCTGTTGGAGTCAGCTGAGGCCCTTGATTCTTTTAGCTCTTCCATTTCACCAAACCACAGGTTCATCAATACTCCTCTTCCCTTGCTGCTGGGTCATCCTAGGTGGGAGGTTATGTGTGCTAAAGCATGGCATGTAAACATGTTTCCTGGGTCTGCTCTGCCTGTGGGATCATGAGGTAGCCCATGTCTTGGGGGCGCAGCCTTTCTGGAAAGCTTCCCACCAGGCACAGATGCCCAGGGGGATTCAGGGAAATACCAGGGACACTGAGGGATGTATCTTGCACAGTTTATGGCATGCTCCAAGTGCTGGGTCCTTGCTGCCCTGCATTTTAGGTGCCAGGGCTGCAAGATTTAGTAGATAGGTGCGATTTAAAAGCCTCAGTAATTAAATGAGCCATGGAGACAAATTTGTGTGGATACGGCTTGGCTCTCAAATGTCCAGAGTTCCCAGTGGGAACATCCCTTGGCCTGTGCTGACTCCAAAACTGTGCTTGGGAATTATCTGATGGGAAGTGCCAGTCTGCAATGATCAGGACAGACCCTGGGACTGTGCCCTAGGACTGGTGAATTTATCAACCTTTGGGGGTGTGCTGCTGGTCGGGAAAACTTAAGGCCTGAAAAGGAACTAGGCTTCAGGTTTTTCAGCTGGGATACATCTGGCTGGCAGAGGAAACAGCACTGTGGAGAAGCTGATCTTCAGGGCTTGCTTTAGTAAGCTGACTTAAGTCAGTGCACATCAGTGCAGTGCTGGTACTTGAGTATGCCCACATCATCCCAGGTCATTTCTCTGCTTCTGCTGTGTAGAGGCTGCTCCTTCTGCTCAGAGGCTTGAAAGGACAGGGCCAAAGTGTGTGGCTGGTGCTTTTCTCTCTCCCTCTCTTTCTACTGGGAAGGGGTTGAGGGGCAAAGAGCAGATATTTGACAGCAAATGTCATTCCACATCCCTGCAAATTCTTCACGTGCTTGCTCCTCGCTGCTGGGCTGTCTTGTGTGGTGTGGTCTGTCCCTGTCTTGATCCACGGCTGTTCTTTTCTTTAGGGCATAGGGAATTTTGTCATGCTCCCGTGGCTTTAAATACCAGTGGATTTTCCATTTGGCAGAGGGGAACACGTGGCTTTTGAGAGGAGAACATGAAAGCAATGGAGGGCATTGATGAGGAAAGGGATGCTCACTGTAGCTGGCTCCTTACCCACCCTTCAGCTGCACAGGGAGGTGAAGGGATTTAAACATCTTCTGCAGGGAAACACTGAGAGGAACCTATCTCGTAGGAGAACATTTTGGCTGAGTTTCATGTTGTGTTTATCTCCCTTTGGCTGCCACTGGAAGGTGAGTCCCAGGGGAGGGACAGCTGCTGGGACAGATGAGAGGTTCTGTGTCTGTGTGGGCAAGGCACAGAGGTGGCTTGGTCCTCTACATTTCAAACAGACTGGGCTGGCAGAATCTTAACTGAAATTGGTTGTATCTTTAAAGAGATGATCTCGAAACCAACCTGTTGCTCTTCTGGGAAGTGGAAATATCTGCATGGCTTAGGGAACAGACACAAACTACTGAGAGTGGAGTGGTTTGAGCCACCAGAGGAGGCAGAGACAGTGAGGGCTAAGGTGAGGTCTTTATATCCCCATTCTCCTTTTTTCACTGCCAGTTAATGAAGGGGTTCTTTGGGCTTTGTTCATTTCAAATACATTTGATGCCTCATGTCCTTGTTGTCTCATGGGTTGTGCTTCATTTCTTCCAGTTACCATGCCTGGGCTGTGTCTCTGGATCTGGTGTGTGGGGAGGCTGCATAGGCATACCTGCACCAGAGCATGGACAGGGGTGTATCTCTGGGCAAAGATGGGGTCTAGTTTACTGGTTAGGGGGGTATGGTGTGGGGTTTTTCTTTCCCCTGATGACTCAGAGGCATCATAGGTGTGAGCTGGGGGCTTGCATGTGCAGGGTTGCTGGATCGGGGTATTTGGAGCAATGGAAACTTGTTCCAAGGCTTGCTTAAAGTTCCTGAGTGGACTTAGGAGACCCATCCCCAGGAATACTGTGTCCTTACAGAAATAGGAGATTTTTGTGCATGAGAGGAGACAGGAAAGCCTTGAGAAACCTGCCTCTCCCTCCTTCTTGAGGACACACTTGTGTGTTAGTGGTATTTGATTTCCTTCCCTACTCTCAGGGGACCTAATGGACAGGAAGAAATGTACTGTAAAAGGGGTTAGTGTGCCAATGGCACTTGCAGAAGTGAAGTGGGGGTGGGATCCAGGTGAGCTGTCTGGTTCTGAGGAGCTCCAAGCATCCTGTGCGAGGGGCAGCATCTCACTGTGGCTTATAGAAAATGCCTCATTGACTGGAGGAAGGACTAAACTCCAAAGACAGCTGGCTGAGAAGTGTTGACTGCAGCTGTGCCTTGGTAATTTGGTGGATGGGACTTTTGGGCCCTTGGTCCCTATCAGAAGCTCTGTGGCCATGTGACTCATAGTGCTAATCTGGCATAAATGCCCTCTCCTTCCTCAGATATTTTCTAATTATTGTAATGGGCCAATTTGATAAGGCAGGCTTTATCCTGGATCAGATATGCTGGCTGCCAGAGAGCAGACTCTATTGGAGACATAAAAGGAGAGACAGGAGTGATTCAGAGAAAGCTGGAACCCTCACTGTGGCTTTAATGTGACAGTGTGCAGTCAGATGCTCACACCTGATCCAGACAGTGCTCAGTGCAGAAACCCAGTGTGAACAATCTTGAAGCTGTGGCTTTTCTGCCTTGGAGAAAACACGGATTATAAATCCAAAAGTACATGCTGAACTCCCCTCTGCCATGGCAGGACACAGAGGGGCCTGGGATTAGATGTCTTATGATAGATATCAACCTTCTGGGCTTTTGGGGCCTGGCTGCTGTGGCTGGGACCTTGGGGAGCCATGGCTGTGCCCTCAGCCATGAAGGTACTGGTGGCTAGCCCTTGATGTGAAGCTGTTCCTCTTGGATGCCTCCAGCCTTCCTCCCCTGAGAAAGGAGCTACTCCAAGCAGAAATAACCCCTGTTACCTTGAACTCCAGGATAGCCACGTTTGCCTGTCTGGTATAAATAGACCATCTGAGGCAGCCGGACGTGATGGAGATTGACAGGTTGTCTCTGGAGTTTTGCACTTGCTGAAGCAGGAGGAAATGTAAAAGCATGAACGTGGGGATGCACAGCATGAGAGCAGCGAGCAAAGCCCCCCAGCTGCACAGCAGGCTGTGGCACCTGCCGGGGGGGATGCAGGTGGGGGCCCTTTGTGGCCCTGGGCGGGGCACTGCTGTGACAAGACCTTCCCCAGCCTGTGCTGAGCTCCGGTGGCCGTGCAAGGTCCAGCAGATGCCTCGTGTGTCACCCAGCTGAGGCTCTTGCCAAGGAGGGGAACAGTCTGCTCACAGAAATCCAGGTTTCCCAGCAAAAAGAGAATGAAGAATAGAGCAGGATCAAGAGGGGGGAAAAAAAGGGGTCGAAAGTTTTCCAGAAGTTCTGTAGAGATAGGTATGGGGACCAAGTTTCACTTAGGTAGTTTGTTTCTAGGTAGTCAGAGAAGCCCCTAAATCAGTATTTTTTTGTGACTGAGGGTTGCCTTTTTAATTTTTTTAAAGTCCTCGTCCCTACAAGCAATAATGTAGGGTTAACCTGCACAAGGAACATCTTCTGCTGAAATGTTTTGTCTGATAAATGGTTGTTGTGGGAAAACTGGAAAATTGCATGGGCTGCTTTTTTAAGATTTCTCTGAGAAGTCTTGTTTATTTATTTTTTTTTGTTCAGGAGGTGAGGAGGTTGTTGCGGGAAAACTGGAAAATTGCATGGCCTGCCTTTTAAGATTTCTCTGAGAACTCTTTTTTATTTATTTATTTTTTTGTTCAGGAGGTGAGGAAATCCTGGTCAGGGTGTAGTTTTCTTTGAAGGAAGATAACCTAGTTGTTTTACAGGCATTTTGCAGAAATACCAGCTTCACATCATGTGAACAGCAGGGTCAAAGATGGGCTTGTGTTTAAATGGCAACCCGTATGTTCTCTGGTGCTCTGATTGGAAAGTTTGCTTGCAGGGTGGTATCAAGGAGGTACCAAGTGAACCTTTCTTCACCTGTCCTTTGAATATCCCTTGCTGAACACCAAATGACTTGTCAAGGTGAACTTAAGAGTTGAGTGTTCTTTTCCCAACAAAATCTCTTCTGGACACAAGGCCCTTTTGCCAGAGACCTGCTTTTGGATCTGAATGACTTCAGCACTTGCACATAGAAATCCTCACTTCATTCAGTGCTCATCCAACCTGGAATCCTGGTTTTACAGCACAGTTTGCTGTCTTGTACCATGGACAAGAGAAATAAGGTGCTCAGCTTGAAGTGTGAGGGATGGGTGACTCTCTCAGTTGGAATACTGGGGTTCCTTTTTTGTCTCTCTGATCTTTATTCCAGAAAAGGTAAAAAGGTGGAGTGACCTGTCTGAAAGCAGGCAGGGAGCCATGAACTCCCAAACTCTGAGCTTCCACTCTTGACCCAACCATTGCTTCTGGATACAATGCATGCCCAAACCTCTTTGTGGTGCAGCGCAAGTCTCCCTCATTACGGGCTTGCTTATTCCCTTGCGAGCCCAACTCAAAGCAATCGATGTTTTTGACAAAGGAATATTTTCCAGAGGATCCAAATGCTACTTTTTTGGATCCACCTTCCCAGGAACACTTTGCTGCATGCTTTTCCATGACGCTACCACTGCTGACCTTTCTGCTCTGGCAAGGGGGAGTCTGGGAAGCACATAGGCAGTGATTCTTCACTGTTACAAAGGCCGGGATTGTTGGCAGCTTGACGCCCCAGAAAGTGTCTAATTGACTTGACTCTCTCTAGCTGGGCTCCGAATGGATTTTCTGCCTCAGGATATCTCGGCGTTATAGTGGACCTGTTGTTTTTGCTGCCCGCATGATATTCAAAAGTGCATTGTTGGAGCAGAAAGCGTGAGTCAGAGCGGATGTGCGGAGGGAGCTGCCCGTCGCCCCGCGAGCCACTGCCAGCGCACAGGAGCGCGACGGGGTCACCTGCCAGCCACGCTCGGGGGCTCAAAACTCTCTTGGAGCATCCCGGAGCGTGAGCTTGGCTCGATGGGTACAGCTGACAGGCGTAAATCTGCCCTTTGCGTCTCGGGGAGCATTAGCAGGAAAATATCTCTGCTAGTTTAGCGATGTTTGTCCACTCCAGTGCGTCTCCAGCGTGGGCATGGTCCAGGTGCCTTCTGAGCTGGGCAGGGGCCTTGTCAGGTATCTCTGTCACCTTGCACAAATGCCTGCGAGTGCTTTACCATCATCTGTGTCAAAATATGTAAGTGCCACCACTGGTGCCTGTCGGAGGAGGTAATTCCCTGCAGGATTGGGCAGCTGGGCTCTGCAACCAGCAAAGCTGCTGGAGGTGCTTAGGCAGGCGTAAGAGGATTTGGTGACACCGCTGATTAGTGTCGAGGGCCTCATTAGGGTGCTGGTAATTGAAGGTCTCCCAAGGTTTAAACAGGCTGGGAATTATCTGCCCTCAGAGGCTGCGCTTGGCTGCATGGGACGGTGCTTTCTGCAAGGTAGGCAGTGCCCTCCCTGGAGCAGCCAGGCACTGGGGGTGGTGGCCCTGGCCCTGAGACCTTGGGGATGGGACTCACTGGGTGGCAGCTGTGGGGCTCAGGGAGAGAGAGGGAAGGCCTGGGGAGAAGGAGAGGGCAGGCTGTGTTCCTGCAGGTGTGTTTGTGGTGCTGCTGTTTGAATGTGCTGCTGTTGGTAATTGCATTAGCCCGGTGGGGCTCTGGGGCTAATTTCATTAGCTTGGTGTCTGTGGTTATTGCTGGACATGAGAAAGGGCAGGGCTGCATGGAGAAGGGCTGATGCAGCAACTCCCCTCCTCTCCATCTCCAGGGAAGCACCTTGCTTTGTGTGACTTTTGCCTATCCCAGGCCAATGCCAACCAGGGCAACAGGTGGATGAGGTTGGCTCAATCTACTTGTTGGCCTGGAGAAATCCAGTTTCAAGTCCCTGCTCTGGCACTGACTTCCTGTTTGGCCCTGAGCAGGTCACCTGGTGTCTGTGTGTCCACCTTCAGAGGCCAGCAGGGAGGAGAATGGGCATTTTTGGCTCCTGGGGCACTCAGCCTGGTAGCCCCTATTGCACCTCATTAGGCATGTGAAGGGAGCCCCAGTTCTAACACCAGCACCCCACGGGCAGTGGGTTTTCCCTGGGATTCTGTCGCTCTGGAGCAGTGTGGCAGGAGGAAGATGCATGTGCAGCTGTGGGATTATAAGAGCTGCAACCTTTTCATTTGGTCATATCTATGGCATCAGTATCTTCATAGACTGCCTCTGCCTTTAAGCAAAGATGAGGTGGGGCTTGGTGGAATTCTCGAACATATTTGGGGTTTTCCTGGTTCAAGGAAAAGGGACTGTATTTAATTTCCAGCTTTCCTGCTTCTGGTGCAGAGTGGGATAAAATTATTCCCCTATAAGCCTTTACACAGTCAGGGTTTGGCTCCAGAGAGCAGCATCCTGAAAAGCTTGATGGAGCAGTACCGTGGAGGATTTCTTTGATATGCTATTCCAACACACTGCAGAAATACTCTCTGCAGTACAGTGGCCTTGGAAAGCTAAATGGGAGGTGAGTGAGTGAGCTGGGGATCGCAACACAATGTTAGCATCTCGGTTGGCTGGAACAGTTCTGCTTTGTCAGGAGTCCTGCTCTGACTGATGCCCCCAGGTGTGGCTGCTGGATGCCCACTGGCAGCACTGAATCCCATCTGAGTGCAGCATGGCAGTGGTTTTCCTTCCTAAATTAACAGTGGAACTCATAATGTCTTCTCCTTTTACACAACAACGATGATGAGCAGGGGAATAAAAAGCATTTAATACTTTGAAGCTGTGAATTGTGCTATCCTAGAAGAAACGGAGGGGCTGCCTCTGTAAGGTCCTGCAGTACTGCTTAAGAGAGGCTGGGCTGGCTCCTGGAGTCTGTCTGTCACAGACTGATTTGGGTGCAGGGACTGGAACTTCTCCACCCTCCAAAATCCATGGTGGGCTCCTAAATTAATTGCCTGCCGCTTGATTTGCCTGAGGAAAGGGCCTGGAGGGGTTTCCTTGAAGTTGCTCTGTGTGTGCATGTGTTCTGCAGTGCTAAGCACTCACTAACCCAGATCTGCTAAAAATCAATAAAGTAATCCACTTACTGCTTGGGACTGCCAACCTTTTTAAGGAGCTCAGAGCTGTTTTGTCTTCTTTCCTCTCCCAAAGAAAGAAAAGAGCTGTGGGGAAGGGGGTGCTGACAGAGCTGGTCTAAAATCAGGCTCTTTGCTCTGAGCAGATCAATAAAAATAATTCCCTACTAAAACTTCATTAGCATGGAATTAAAGCTGCTGAGATCCCGGGTGGTGGGTAAGAATTAATGGTACTACTAAATCTCGGCATGGTTGGTGCTTAGAACGCAAAGCCGCTTCACTGCTCACACCTCCCTGTTCCCAGAGCTGCCGGGGCTGAACCGAGCATGCAGCTGGCTCTGCCCCTGCTCTGTCCCACGGCTGCTTGGCAAGGGCACAAACCCTCTTGTTCAGCCTGAGGGCAAGGGACAAGCCAGGCTGGCATGGCAGGGAGGTGTGACTCAAGAAGGTGGAAGCGGAACTGCTGTGCAAGAGTGGATTTGTCTCAAAACAGCATCTCAGTTCTGAGTGCTGGTGGGCACCTGGGGACCAGGGGTACATGGACCCACTGCATCTCTGCATGGGTGCTGGACAGGCAGGCTTCCCATCATGCCAGCACTTTCCCATGACACCAGATCAGAGAAACATCCCTCTGGCAGGCTGTGTGGGGCTGCACAAAGTCCTTCTCTTGTGTGGAAGTTTTGGATCTTATTGAGTGTGTGTGTGTGTGAAAAATCACTTCTTTTGGAAGCAGATTGTTTGCTAGGCTTTTTGATTGAAAAATGTTTCTTTCAGTCTTGTCACAGAGGAAAAAACCTTGCCCTGCTGAGAAATCCAATTTTCTATTAGGAGATTGAAACAAGCCACCTTGCAGCCTGTTCCTCAGCAGTGCCCTGGGTTTCTGCCTGCAGGGCATTGAGGTATCCCTGCCTTGTGCCTGGCTTTTGCTTCCTGCCCCTAACAAGGATCCCCAGCGTGGTTGTTAAAGGACAGCACTGGAGGCAAGGCCAGTGTTATCCAGAAATAGCAAACTTTGCTACAGGTTAGAAATCCTTGTGGTTGCTGGGATTGATGCCACTTGGGTAAGACAGGGTGGAATGTGGGGCAGCCTCCACTGAAACAGGAACTGTGCCTACATCTCCTGCACCTGGATGTAGCTGTGAACACTTGCGGGGCAGGCCTGAGCTGAGGAACGACATTCACTGGGGATGTCCTTTTTGTATGTTGGGGTGGTGGCATGACAGGACACAAGCTCAGCTGAGCAGGGAGAGGGACAGGACATAGCACCACACATGCAGATGCTGCTGTGTTGTGCTCATGCTGTGTCACACTGGTTATCAAACCCTTTGGTCTCCCTTCCCCAGAGCTCCAAACTTGTGGCCAGTGAGCAGGATGTGCAAGCATTGGTGCTCAGCTGCCTCTCCTCCTCCAAAAACAGTTCTGCAGTGCCATTAATGTTTGTGCAATAAAACAAATGAGATGTGAAAGGTGGCCAGATAGAAAATACAAGAGTGATCTCTGCTGTTTGTATTCCCCCTGCGAGACTGCAGTTACTTGGTGGTTTTTTTGCCTCAGTAGAACCTACTCTGAATACTGATCTCTTGTTTTCTTTTTTTTTTAACTGTGAGAAAAACCAGTGTGTATAAACATGGACCACAGCAAATGGGCTATACAGAATGCTGATACTACTGCCTGCAAACCTCCTTGCTCCTGACAGCAGGCAGGTTATCCATTTGTTCTGCCACATGGAGATGCACTCCCAAATGTTAGGTTCCCATTCTCAGGTAAACTCTAAATCCTGGCGCTGATCTGAGGTACCTGCTGCCCATTAAGAGCTGTGCATCCATGTCATGGTGTCTTCCTGATACTGCACATTACCAAGTCCTCACGTGTGGATGGAATGCAGAAATTGGAGGAAACAAAATCACCTTTAAAAAATAATTTTAAAGTAGTTAATGTATGGGAGAGGAAAGACCCTTTCCCTTGTTTAAACTCCAGCTAGAGATAAATGGATATGGCAATGTCTGAGAGCAAAAGAAGAAACAGAGCTAACAAGGGTAACCTTTCCTTCTCCTGCACATGCAATAGCTCAGGGCTGACTGCACCTCAGTCAGCATCTGTCTGAGCTGCTGCTGGGTGCTCTGAACAGCTCTGGGCTGGCATATTCCATGCCTTCCCCTTCCAGCACGCTTAGTGCCAAAGGGCAAAATGGGCCCTGGGGTGACCTGGAGGGAGCCAAGTGCCAGAAGGCCCTTGTAGGATCCTAACCTGCTCTTCCCTCTTTGTCTTGCCGCTTGCATGCCATGCTCCCCACGGTCCCCATGGTTCATGCTCTCCCTGGGAAAGCAAAGCCCCTTGCTAGCCCTGAGCCCCCTTTCTCTGCCATGTGGCCAGTGCCAATGACAGGTCTGCAACCCATCTTCTCCTCCAGCACATATGTAAGTGCAGACCTCAGTCTCCGGTCTGCCAAAATTCCTCCCTCCTCCATTCCTTCGAGGTGGCTTCATTTGAGGCTTCCCAGATCAGAAACGAGAAACAGTGGGCTGTGCTGTTGCCTGTGTCCTTGCCTCTCCCCAGAATTGCATGAGTTTGGCCGGGGGCTTGCCAGGCAGGGAACTGGGGCTGCTCCTGATTTGGAGTACCAGTCACTGGAGGAGGCAGTGCTGGGGACTGCATGGGGCTCTGCCCCAGCCTGGCAACTGGCTGCTTATTTCTGCACATTTCCTGCAGAAGTTCATTGGCATTGGCATTAAATTGAAGTTGTGGATGTACATCTGGGGCTGTCTGAAGCCTAATGCACTCTGTTGCCCTGGTTGTGAACTTTACTGACTGTATATAGCATGGATTGAGCCCTCTGGGCTCTGTCCTGTGTCCCACCTCTTCTCACCCCATACGGCTTTAGCAACTGGTTAATGACGTGATGTTTTTTGGTGTGGTTTGTGTGTCTTTTGTACTCCTTTAGGTGGGGCTAGGGATGACAGTTGAGCTTCCAGCTCTGCTAGCCCCAGGATGATCCCGGGCCTCCTGAGCCTTGGATGCATTTCCTAGGGGTGACTGCAGTCCAGCACCACAGGGCCGTGACTTGATGTCGGGAGCACAGCTGAGGCACGATTTGGTGTGGGATGGGAGTGTGGATGTGGAGCTCCTCTGGGCGAGGGCTGGTTCTTTGCCTGGCCGGAGAAGCCCTCCACATGGCCGCGGCGGGTGTAACTAATACAGCGCATCGCGTCTTCACTGGTGGAAAAGCAAAGCACCCCCCTCCTTCCCCACGATGCTCCTCCCCTAAACAACTTAACCTCTCTCCCTCCTCCCAATTTCTGATCTATACCAGAGCCGTCGTGCATTGATTGGCGTCTTAGCCGGCCGATTATGCTCGCTGGCCGGTCCGCCGTGAATTGGCAGGGAGCGGAGCCAGCTGAGCACGGGAGCCGGCGCTGAGCGGCGGAGAAGGGGAGCATGGATGGCTCAGCCCGGCCAGCAGCTGCTGCCGGCGTGAAGCGAGGATGAGGCCGCGGGAGGAAGCAGCAGCCCCGGCACCCTCCGAGAGCCCCCGCTCCTGCAGAGCCATGTCCCGACCCCGGCGGGCTGCGCTGCGCTCCGGGCGGCTTTGAAGTTAGAGGAGGCGGTTGTGTTTAGAAAGGCAAGCGATGAACTGAAGATTAAACATGTATGGGAATTATCCTCACTTCATTAAGTTTCCCGCAGGCTTTGGCAGTAAGTATTTTACTTGCGTTCGCAATCTGAGCCTTCTGGGTTAGGTGGAGGAACTGATCCCGCAACGGGACTGTGTGGAGGGGGGAGCGTAAAGGGAATTTAAAAACGTGTTTAACCTAGCTCGGATGTGGCTGTAACCTACAGTGCCCGTGTGCTTGTGATTGAAGCTGTCCTGTGGTTTTACGTGCTGTGAACTTCTGCACAGCCAAACCAGGCTGCCTGAAATTTTGCAGGCTTGAGTCAAACCACTGCACTCTGCTTTGAAGTTTCGTATATCATTTGGGAGATGCATGTATGTGTCTGTGTGAGGTGGCTTGAATCTCTTCACTGAAAGAACAGGATCAAACCAAGTAAGCATCTTTCCAATTTAATTTTTATTAACTTGTTAGGGGAAAAATTACTTTTCAAACATAAAACACCCCCCGAGAAAATCTTAAGAGGGCTGTTTCCTTGCCTTGTGGCTGTCTCCTGCCCTTGTGACACAGATACCACCATAATCGTGTGAAGCTGTGTCAGATTAGCCAAGTGAAGCTGCCCAGGGAGACGGCGGAGGGCTGGGGTTGCAATACCCCTGCACACACCACCGTGAGTGAGCCCTGGCCGCAGAAACTACAGCTGCTCTTGGGAAATGGACTCTGCAATTACTCGCTCATTGTTTTTGTCTGAAGTTATTCCTCTTGCCCTGACATGGGGAATGTACAAGGGGAATGGGTTGAGGAGCTGTAGATTGGAGTGCTTGGCTGCGAGGGGCTGGGAGCACCCACCTATTGACTGCTGACAAAAGTACTGATGCTGCTCCAGGGGACTTAAAGTGCCTGGATGTGCAAAGTCTTAGTATCACTGGGAAACTCCTCAAGTTGTTCCCAGTCCTTCAAGGTGAGTAAATGGCTCCAGGATTCTCTCTAGAGGCCCCCAGGCTGTGTACATCAGCCTGTTATTTCTCTGCTGGAGAAGCAATTCATTCAGACATCGAATTGGACATGGGATGTTCCTGCTATGTGTATGTTTCTTTTCCCCTCCCTCTTGCACCAGATGCTCACCTCTGGTAATTCTCCAACTCCAGAAAAGTCATTGGTGTTGTATCAAGTCATCGTCGAGTTTCACAAGTGCTTGACTTTCCAAAATACCTTTTTAGGCTGTTTCTGCAGAAAAGAGATGACTCCTTGGGAGCAGCTATTGCTCACTGGTGTTTTTAAGGACCAAGCAAAGACCAGCTGAACTCTCTCCTATTGCTGCAATAAGAGTGAAACAATGAAAGTGTTGTGTTTAATTTATTACTATTACAAATTTGCAATGAACCAAAAGAAAAGTGACATTCAGGCTGATCTTCATAGGAACCAGGCAGAGATCCCTGTAGGGACAAGGGTCACAGCACTCAGCAGAGCCTTTGGGAGATTTCTAGGAGAGGAAGTTGGTAATAGGAGCAGAGGGATTTCTGTACCACCAATAAAGGCGAAGGGACTGTTCTCCAACCGTTCAGTATATTGAGAGTTTAACTTTCATTTAAAGTATTAAACTGGTGTTTTAACCTGCTTCTAACTTGGTATTAGAAACAGAAGTGTTTTCTGTATGTGAATGCCTGTCAGAGGTGCAAAAGCATTGACCAAGTTTTGCTTGGGATGCTTTAAAACAGCCCCTCTGTCTTGTCCTGTGCTCCCTGGATGCAGGTTACCACTCACACCCACGCTCCACTCAAAGCCAGAGGGCTTCTATGTCCCCGAGGCAGCTTGGTGATGTGGCAGCTCCCCCTCCTTGGGTGGTTGGGTCTGCAGAGGGGGATTTCTGGCTGGTTGAGAAAGCAATAGCTGCCAGACAGCTTTAAGGCCCATGGGCTGTTGGAGAGGGCAGTCAGGCTTTGGAGCAGGAGAGGTCGTGGTGACCACAGATAGAAGGGAGCTTCCACTGCCTTGGGTCCTCACCACAAAGCCCATGCAGACAGCCTGCATCTCCATCAGGCCTGCAGTGTGTTCATGGTTTTGCTGCTCCCCCATCCTTTGAAGTAGCTGTGAAACTGCTCCTGGATGTGCATTAGGGTGAACACCAGGATGCAAGGGCAGTGTCCACAGTAAGCTGTCAGCTTGTAGCATTCACTGCACTGTGTTGCTGGAGGGCAAAGTTAAGGTGATGTGGCTTCTGCTGTTGGGCGTGTCTAGATCTTATTGCATTCAGATTCCCTTTAGCTCTGAAATTCTGGGCTTCATTTGGAGCATAATGGCAAAAAAATACCAAAAGTGTACTTGCTGTCTTTTTCTTTGCTTTCAGGTAACTATTTCATCTTCTTTACCTTAATTTTATCTGCATTCAGGTTAGAAATAAGGTACATGTTTTCGATGGCGTGTATAACGCTCACTTTGATCTTAAACATCTGAATATCACCACCAAATTTGTCTGAGAAAGTACATACACAACTTGGTCATAAGCACATGATTTGTGAAGAGAAAAGGACAATCAGACTCCAAGGTGTCACAGATGAGTTTGTAGAATAGCAGGGAAAATGTTCAGATGAGTCACCCTTAGACATCTAAAGCAGGAGATGTGCGCTAGGGCTGGGCTACAGGAGCAAAGAAAGGGCTTAAAAATGTGGTTTTATTCTCCAGAAGGATGCATTTCACCCAAAGCCCAGCTCCCAGGACAAGGAAAGATGCTGTGCTGGCTGTCCTCTCTCTCTGAGCACTCTCTGCCACAGTTGGTTGGGGACAAGAACTAACTTGGCTCCTCCACAAAGTCTCTTTTATTAGTACTCATGTAACTTGGCCTGCGGCCACACCACCTCCGGCTGCAATCTTGTCAGCTCTCCCAAGCAAAGTGGGGTTAAGCCAGGTCATTTGGGGGATAGGGAGAGGAAAACCCAGATTGTGCCTGGAGTGGCTCTGCTGCCTGGCTGGGTGGCTGGCTGGCACCTTTTTCACATGTGATGGTCCCAGGTTTTGTGACCTGCAGGATGCTTTTTTCCCTGGATATCATAGCTTGCTGCGTCCATTCCTATAACTGTGGATGTGAAGATGGAAAAGAGCCCTTGGACCCAGCAAAGGTGTGAGAAAATCCAGTGACTGAGAAACTCCTGCATCTAGGAAAATGCAATTTTAAATTTTTTTAAAATTTTTCTTTTAAAGCAGGAGATACTCGCCTTCGGTTGCCTGGGGCAACCACAGACCCTGCAGTCAGTGGGATCCATTCTCCTGGGGACCTGTAGCCTCTCCATGAATTCAAAGACAACTGTAGGAATTTGTGCATGTTTTTTCCTGGTGGCTGCTGGCCAAGTGGGAAATCTGATCAATCATGAGAAACCCTTCAGGCCTCAAATACAACAACTTTTTCTCTTTTTTTTGAGATGAGGAACTTTATCCAACTCTTGTGTGTTACTGTGGTCACCAGGGAGATGGGATACCTTGTTAGGGTGAGTAAATTTGGCTTGCAGTTAATTTTTAATTACTTGATGTGTAGCTGCTAAATGAGTCTTTCCCTGGTGCAGGCTCAGCAGCAGATGCTGTTTTGAGGTCTTGGCCTGATTTGACTGAAACTGGACAGTGGGTCAATAGCTTAGTATGTCCAAGGACATTTGGACACAACACACGGCTTCTTGTGGCCAGGTTTTGGATGGCCCCTGTTTCCAAGGGAGGCAGAGGAGCATTACCAAAGAGGAGAGGGAACAGCTCTTCCCACCACCTGGAGAGCCGAGGGAAGCTTTCTGCTGCTCCGTGTAGGTCCCTGTTGGAGAAGTCCCTGCTCACACATGTGCCAGTACACCTCCTGAAAGTTTTGCTCCTTGTTTTTAGCAGTCAGGGAAGGCTGCATTATTTATTGACTTGGAGTTGAGCAGGAAGATAGAAACACAGGGATTACTGGACCTTAAAAGCAAGGCAAGCCTACTAACCTTTCTGTAAGATATTAGCGTGGCAATCTGTACTGTCTGTGGGAATCTGCTTGGACAGTTAAAAATATCACCAGAGAGGGAATAGTTTTGTGGTTTGTCTTCCATGTATTAAACAAAAACGACTTCTGCAGTCATAGCAGCAAAACTTTGCTGGATTCCAGTTAACATGGGTACCCTGCTACATAACTGCAGCCAGTTTCAGGAGGGTTTCTCACAGGTATTTCCCCTTCCAGGTTGTCCCCAAGGATGAGCTGTTTGCCAGCCTGTACCTCCCACGCACACTCGTGCTCCTCTCCTGAAATCAGCCCTTCTCTGTCTCTTCCCACTTCTCAGTGCTTTCTGATCTGCAGAGGATGAAGTATCTGCAAAGTCATGTGTCAGGCAAGGCAACTCACACCTTTAAATGTTTGTGCCAGTGAAATGAACCTTTTCTCTGAAGCCTCAGGAGCACAAGTGTGTTTTTCATTATTTGATGACTTCCAGCTTTTGATTCTCTTATATTAAAAAGGAAACTGTGAATGTTGAAAGTATCATCATCTCTAGGCTTGCCAGGGATCTTCAAGGATTGCTTTAGGCCTTAGTTGATGTCAGACCCCAGGGTTGAGCATGGGTATTTCTCTCAAGGCTTTGCTGGCTGTTGGAGCTGAAGGGGCATTAGCCAAAACAAATTTGCAACCTGCAGTGGTTAGACAGTGTGTGTAGTGCTTGGATGTTTCTGGTCTCTGCATTCTCATTCTTCTTTCTACTCAAATGTAACTGCTGAAACTGATGATTGCTGCCATTATTTGTGTGAAAATCAAGACAGTTTTATTGGTTGCAGCCTGGATGCTTCTCTTCCTACTGCCTTCACCAAGGTATTTGGGGTCACTTGTGTGCTCTTGCAAAAGTGGAGTCTTTGTTTCCATGCCTTCCCCAGCTTTACCTGTGAAGTGCTTGGAGCACAGAGGTGCATCCAAGGTGTCTTTATCCAGCTCACATTGGTTCAGTTTAGCTGTGTTAGCCCAGACCTGGCTGTTTAGCCTTGGTGTGGTGGACCTGGAGCTTTTGTGCTCTGCAGGTACATCTGTTGGACACCTACACATCTGCTGTGTTGTAGATAGTGTTCTTCTACTCCTGATTTATGAGGCTATTCATGCAAGTTTCCTATCCCTGGACTAGGATTTTGCTAGAGTGAAGATGAAACACAGTTGGAAGTTGAGTATCAAAGCCTCATGTCCTTGCTCAGCTTCAGTAGCCAGTGGGTGAATGTAATGCTGTTGCTTATGTCCTCAAGGGCAGTATTTTCAAAATGCAGAGAACTGAGTGTTTCTTGGGGTCTTCCTTCATTATTTTTTCTAATGTCAGCAGAGATGTCCAAGCTGACATTGGATATGATCCTTATTCTGAATGCTGAAGCAACGGGATGGATGCTGTGTCTGTGTGTGCACACTTCCAGCTGCTCCCTGCCACAAGCAACGCTGTAATTTGCAGAGGCACTTTGAAACAATGAAGCACTCAGAAGCAAGTTCTTAAGCTTTGCTTCCTTCAAAGAGAAGGCTGGAGTTTGTGTTTCTTTTCAAGGGAGCTTGCGAAGAATTGGTGGAGGCACTGGGTTCTCTGGGAACTGCGTGTTTGCAGTGGAGATACTGGAAAACCCACACAATCCTCCTGCTCCTCCAGGAGAGAAATGAATACAAAAATCAAGCTTCCCCGAACTTGGACGGGAATCTACCTGTCCACGCACCAACGTGGAGAAGGGAAACAGGGAAGAAAGGCAAACAGCGCCACTTGTGGATGAGAAATGAGCCAATGATGAATGCAGAGCGGGTGGTTAAAAGCAGCAGCAGCAGCAAGCCCTGGTGCTGGATGGAGGTCTCAGCTGGCCGTGGGGCCGTGGCCGGCGTGGGGCCGCGATCGGTGCCGGCGGGCAGGGCCGGGCAGGGCCGGGCAGGGCCGGGCAGGGCCGTGCAGCCGCAGAGGCTCCCGAGCTCTCCGTGCCCTGTGCTCGGGGGCCCCGCCGCCCTGGCCGCCTCCCCGGCCCCGCTGTCACCTCGCATTACCCGATGGACACAGCGCAGGCCCTTCTCGGCCCGTGTAAATGTCACCTGTGCCCAGGGCCGCCGCACAGGCGGGGGCGGCCGGCCGTGGCTGGCGTGCGGGACTGAGTCCTGTCGAGCAGCTCCTCGCTGGCCCTGCTCCGCTGCCATTTGTGTGTCCCCCAAATGATGGGAGAAAATACCTCGAGTAAAGCCGTTCCATCCAGGTGAACCCAGGACCTTTCTGGGTTCTGCTGGGAGTTGTGGGACACAGACCATCTTTTCTTGCAAGTCGTTTAATTTAATTATTTTCTTTCAAAACTTGCAGTCTTGGCTGTTTGCACAGCCCAGACCTCCCTGGCTTCTTTGAACTGAAACAAGCTTGAGCATACTCAGCTGAGTGAATAATTAACCCTGGTGTCAAGGATGCTTTGGCATGGCTCTTCCTGCACACCTTTCAGCCATGAAAATCGGTCCTCTCACAAGCTGATAGTCTGCTGACAGTCATTTCTTATATCCCTCTCGGAGCACTCCAGCCTGAAAATGAGAAGCTGAGAGGAGGATTTTCCTCAGGTGCAGGACAATGCATTTCCTCTCCCCTGGGGACTGGCTTAGCAGATTTATCCCAGAAAGGGACTGGAAGTCAAAGTTTTTTGTTGTTTGTGGGCTTTTTGTCATTGCTGTTGTGCTTTTCTAAATGGGGGCTTTATTACAATTTGTAGCAGACGGATAAAGTTGTCGTTTGGTAAGTGGAAAGTTTACAGTGCTGGATTTGACCAAGGGGTTTGTCAGAGCCTTGGCAGGACGCTGTGGCCAGGCACTGTAGAAACAAGCACGTTAACTCTGGTTTGTGTCATCGGGCCTTGGCAAAGCCTGACTTCATACCTCTGTGCTCTCCAGTGGCTGTTTTCATTTATCCATCCATCTCCACCAGCAAACACTCCTTCGTGCATTCATGCTTCCTCTTTGGTATCTCCATGCTGGGGTAACAGAGGTACATGCCCTCTAGGTTTCCTGGCTTTGACCTTTGATCCCATCCTGGGGTCTAGGGGGCTCCCCTGGGCACAGCCCTGAAACGTTTGCCCCGTTGGCAGGGACACCAGCACACTGTGGGGCTTGCCCTGGCCAGCAGCCTCCTTGGGTGAAAGCCTTGCTCTGAGCCCTTATGAAACTTGGAGCCTCTCTAATGGAGAAACTTAGCAGTGACAGTGTTTCTGTAAGGTCTGGCGTAAAAGCAAACAGTTAAATAACTCTCCTGGGTGTCTTTTCTTATTGGTTTAAATCTTCTGCATGATACTTTCAAAATATGCCCTTTTCTGTGTTCATGGAAAAGGATGAAGAATCATTCTTCTGCTCAGCTGTCCTGGCGTGATAGATCTCTGCCCAATATCCCCTGCAATGACTTATTTTCCAAGCTGAGGAATCCTCAAAGGCAATGTTGTTTACCTAGTTGTTTAAAGAGGTGTAAAAGCAAATTCTTTCTAGGTCTGTGCTATGCATGCTGGGGAGGACTGTGTGTTATGGTACCACAGGTGATGAAAAATGCATTTGCTTTTCTCTGAAGCCAATAATGGCTCAAGTCAGGATGGTCCTTTTAAGCCCCAAGAAACATCTGAGGTGCCTGTGTGAGCTGAGTGCTTGCTTAGGTAAGGGGGGGTCCAGGCAAACAGCACATCTGCCCACTGCTAAAGGCACTCTGTCTCTGGGATGAAGGACTTTAGTGCTTGGAAGCCATTCCAAGGTATGGATTTTGCCGTCTGCCAACAGAAAACAGGCTGTGTGTCTCCATGATGGTGGCAGGGGGATGTGGGGTGGCTCTGTGGCAGCAGGCAGGAACCCTGGCCCTGCCTCCAGACCGCCTCGCTGCCTCCGAGGCTTCTGCTGTTGTCATTGAGCCGGCTTCCTCTTGCTGCACATCGCCTTCCCACTGGGAGAATTGATCCAAAAAGCCAAAGCAAGAATTGACAAAGACCTTTTCTCCCCCTCCCTCTGCAGAATTAAGTCTGAAGTGGGTTGATAACGGCGGATCGAGTCCTCCTTGACTCTGACAAATGTCTTTAATGTTATTCAGCAAGCTGACCTTTTCCCGTCTTTATTGTGCATCTTCCCTTTGAATCAGATTTGATTGTTACTTCAGGTAGAATAACAAACACTGTCACGTAAATAACTTTGCAATAATGTTAAAAGGAGGAAAAAACACAAACAAACAAAACACCAAAGCACTGCCTTACTTGCAAATGCAATGAGAGAATGTATCCTCTGTGCCAGCCATGAAAAACCAACTGTGTGACCTTCCCACACAACATCTTTGCCTTGCTACTCCAGGGAATGATCTCCTGTGTTGAAAAACCAACAGAGAAATAATGGTTCACAGAAATGTTAATGACAGCTAATGCCAACTAGGGCTGGTAAATTCTAAGGGAGGGAGAAAAGGTCATGTAAATCCTTAAAATGCACCTAGATACATGACCCATGGGGACTAGTGGGCATTTGATGCCTAGATACCCTCTGAATATTTGAGACTGGTCTTACAGAAGACAGTATTTAGGCTGTGGTTCAGCTGTTGAGCCTCAGAGTCTGCCCTGAAGTGGCAATGATCAAGGTTATATTGTTTTTCTACACCACCTCTTCCTCAGCAGGGTTCAGGGGCAGACTGATCTCATGGGGCTACTGTGAGGCTCGGCTTGGCTGCACTGCAGCTCTTTAGTATGGAGGGAGGGAGCCCTCTGTGCTTGTAGCTGTGAGACTGCCCGGGCACATCTGTGTGGCCAAAGTCTCTGCTCTGATTTGTACAAATGAGGAAAAATAAGACAAATTATTTTGTGGCTGCCTTGTCCTGAAATTAGCATTGCTAGTGTGTCATGGGCAGTTCCTCTGTTGCCTCAGCTCCTATGGAAGATGCTTGCTTTGAGATCCGGCTTTGAGAGTGAACATGTGAAATGGCACAGTGGAGACACATGGTGGGAAGGGGGAAAACTAAGCCATGGGAGCACAAAGTTAGAGCCATCTCAAGGAGCAAAGGTGCTTCATAAGACATGGGGAACATTCAGTGTTTCCAGTCTGGTTGGTGGAGATTTTGTGGTTTGAGAAGTGTGCTGTCTCTAGTGCTGGCTTGGACAAAAGAAATGGGACCTCAGGGAAGAGTTCAGAGAAAACCAGCATGAGGCAGGCAGGCAGTGGTGCCTTCTTCCAAGTCTGCTGAGGCACCGAAGCAGAGAAGGAATATTTTGTTATGACGCATTATCTTCACAGTAAGTTTTGTTGCTGTATATAACTCAGGTTCCTGTACTATAACCAGCATTTTGTTCTTTTCCCTTCATAGCCCAAGGCCTGTTTGTTGGTTGGTTTTGAGGCTTGGCTGGCATCTAGGCTGACACAGCCGAGGCTGGGCAGCTGATTGCTGTGCACTCAGCCATACTCACGGTGTACTTCATCTCTGCTTCTCCCTGCAGATTCCCCCGTGCACAGCAGCTCCACGTCTGTGAGCCTGTCCTCAGGCCTTTCCACGGGGAACCCAGTGGAGGGGCCCCACAGCTACCTGGAGGCCCCCACGAACGCCTCGCGGGTGCTGCCGTCGCCCATGAACGCCATCGGCTCCCCGGTGAACGCCCTGGGCTCGCCCTACAGGGTCATCGCCTCCTCCCTCGGCTCACACCCCGTCGCTCTCTCCTCAGCCCCGGGCATGAATTTCATGACACATGCCAGTCCACAGGTGGGGATGTGCACACTTTCTTCGCTACAGTTCAGTGCTCAGGACGGTGAAGTCCCAAAAATGGAGAGAGAGTTGGCTGGTGGGGAGTTTGGCCACTCAGGGAGTTCGTTTGTAAAGAACATTTTCTAGCGCGTGAATCTGCATAAATCACCCTTGCACAGATGCAGGGACCACACCAGTATCTGTTTCAAAGTACCCTACATTATAAGGGAACAGTGCTAATTTCCAGGTCTGTTCTCACTGTGGGTGCAGTCCAGCTCCCCTCCACTGCCTCCATTGCAGTGTATAATTACTGTACATGGAAACAGACAGGATAGCCAAGGGCTGCAGCACGTGAAACACTGTCCTTCTTTCTGCAAAAGCATATCTGCTTCGTTTCATTATCTGGAAAGGAGACAGACTTTCTAGGGAGAGACAAATGTTAATGCTAAATGCCAGCCACCTACTGTGTTGCATATAAACTTGGCCTGCAGCAAAATGAAGCACTCCCATCCTTACTGCCTGTGCTCACGTGCTGTGGTTTCCCTTCCAGACAGGGGGGAGACCCAGGTGTTAGGGCTGGTGCCTCCCCAGAGCTGGGAGCCTCCCAGGTTGGCTCTGTGGGACAGAGACACGCTGCTCAAAAAGCCTGGCACCACCTCCTGCACATCTGGTGGCAGTGTGGAATTTTGACAGAGAGCTGAAATGTTCTGGGAGTCCATACCTAAGTGAAAATTCTGCCTCTTATGAGCAAGATTTTGTGTTTTATTAGTGGGACCTGAAGGTAGGAAGTGCTCAGAAGCCTCATGGTTCCTGCTGAAGAAGCAGCAAGGAGATGGTCCCTGAGCCCTCTCTGCCCCATACCCCACTGCCACTCCTTGGAATGCCTGGAGCTCTTCTTAGCTCCTGAAAGGCTGGGAGAGGATGGTATAGGGAGGCCCTTGAAGAGCTCTGAAAGATGATAAGGTTTGGCTTACCTTTCCCCAGCATCCCCAACTCCTTTGTGGGCCCTAGCTGTCAGCAGTGGGAATGCTGGAGGATCCCTCTTCCCCTTGCACCACTCAACTGTTCCCCGTGGATCTGATGGTATTTGTGCCCATGACATCAAGGACAGGATGGCTGGACAGGAACTTGTGGCAGTATTGGCTGGTTGGAGGCCTTTCCTTTGGGGTTGGGGATGCTCTGGGAAGTGGTTTCCCTAGTCTGGGCACTGTGCCAAGTTCCCAGATCCGAGGAGAGGGTTCCATTTGTGTTGCCTCTAATGCAAGGAGACAGCTGGACCCTGGGGATTCAGCAGGGAGGCAGCTAATGGATTTGGGTTCAAGCAGTTGTCCCAGATATCATACATGATTGCACTTAACCTGCAGGAGTCAAGCTCTGAGGACACTGATGGCTAGAACTGCCCTGTGTGTCCCCCTCCCGTATACCCTCTCTCCCTTTTATTGTTTCAGAGTGCAGACAGGGAGAAAGAAAAGGTGGTACCTGAGTTCTGAGTAACATTTTAAACCATAAAAACTTCCTCCTGGCTCAGCATTTTGCCAAGATGATGGACACTTGCAGGGAGGAAGGGGTTTATTTCTCCTTTCCTTGGCCTGGATTTTGAAGCATAAGGATTTACAGTTGCCAGTGCCTGGTTTGATTCTCTGACAGGGAGATCGAACCTCTGTTCCTCTGGGCAATTTTTCCCAATACACTTACACTTTCTAGTGGAGCAAAACAACCTGGCTCCTGATTTTGATGGATAATTTTTATTTTCCATGTTATTAGGCCTTTGAAGCTTTGAAAATGAAGGGACAGTGGTGAGGGGAGAGGAGAACAGGGTTCACCTCTTTATTTTTCTAATGACAGGTCCAAAAGTTCCAATGGGGTCACCTCTTGTTGTTTACTGAAATTTACTGTGGAAATTATCATACTTTTTTGTGGGAAACATGCAGTTTCTTGGAGCAAATGGACAACTTGCAGCAACATGCATGAAATCTACTGTTTTAAATGTTATGGAGATTGGAATGAAAGCTCTAGCTGGGTCTTCATCCAAACCCTTGTTTTCTATCCCTGCTTCTGCCTTCTTGCTGGGAAGAATTTGAGCTGATAAATGGGCATGACTGTTGCAGACAAACTCAGTGATGAAACAACCATTCCCAGCCCTCAACCCACGACAGTGGGGAAGATGATTTGATGGTGGGTTTGGAGAGATGTTGCTCTGCCCAGACAGCTTTTGACAAGATGTGCTCAATGGCGCTTAATCCTCCCTGCCCTGCCAACGTGGCTCCAAAGCAAACAGCAATAAAACGAAGCCCTGGGCAACCTCAGGCTTTGGTCTCTAATCGATGTGGGTTTGTAACCTTTAACTTCAGCAGCGACGAGCAGCTCCTGGGGATCTCAGCTGGGGCCTCTGCATCATTTGCCTGCATCTTGTGGCCGCTGATTTTTAGGTGCTCAGCCTGATCCGTTTTTTTTTTTTTATTCTGGTAACCTCAAATCTGCCACCTGTGATAGTGCTTGGGAACCTAAGTCCCAGAGAGTGACCAAATGGCCACATTTTCATGTGTGTATGAAGATTTGCCTATGACAAGCTAACCCACCTAATTTTATTTATTTTTTAAATGCTCTTACAGCTTCCCCAGCCATGCAGCAGTGCAGGTTCAATTGCAACAAATCACCTGGCTGAAAAGCTCTTCTTTACTAAGCTGTTAGTGCTTGAGGCTGCCAGCAGCCAGCGATCAGCATCCTCCAATGAAGCAGGCAGGATCCCACCAGCCTCATCGCTTGGAGGCTGTAACTGAGCAGCTGAGGTTGCTGCCTGCCCTTTCCTAGCTCTGGCTTTGGTTACAACATCAGGCAATATCCGCTTTAGTGCCTGCTTAAACCCCTCCAGCTGGATTCAGCAGAGGATGTCTGTCTGCCCGTGGCAACCCCATGGACTTGCTGGAGATAAGCCTGTGGGACAAGCCCAGCAAGAGCAGCAAGGGAAGGGTCAGCTCCATCTGGGGATAGTGTCACTGAGATATGAGTCTCCCCTCTAACCTGTCTTGTGGCTTCTGCTTCTGCAGCTCAATGTCCTGAACAATGTCAGCAGCTCAGAGGACGTCAAGCCCTTGCCAGGTCTCCCGGGGATTGGGAACATGAATTATCCATCTACAAGTCCAGGATCCCTAGCCAAACACATCTGTGCCATCTGTGGGGACAGGTCCTCAGGTAGGAGGTTTTCTTGCTTGGGGAAGCCTTTGTGCAGTGAGAACTCCCCTGGTGCCCTGAAGCAAGGCTTGTGCAGCACTGAACATTGTGGGAGCTTGCTGGGGCCTTACTGGCATTGCAGGATTCATGACTGGGTCTGGCTCTCTGTATTGCAGGTTAGTTGCACTGTGCCCAAAAGCGAGCAAACCTAAACCCTGTGCTCTTCTCCCTTGTGGGTATAATCTCATTTTACCTTTTGTCCCTGTTTACCAGAAGTAAATCTATCAAAATCTCTGTTTTCATTTACCTATGCTTTGTGTTAGCTGGGTTCTGGCTGTGTCTGGGTTTTCTCTCGTACCCCAGTGTGCCTTGCAGACCCCCTCCATATCAGTGCACCCCATTTGCCGCCTGTGGCTGTTCTGCACTTTGCACTGCAGCTAAGATGCTCCACACCATTCCACTGGGATGCAGTCCCTCCTTATCACAAGAAAACAGTGGTCCTATAGTTTGACTGCTGCTGGTCACTCTTCCTGCTAAGACCCCCTGAAGCCAGTTCAGTCCTGCTAAGGTGACACCCTGCAGCCAGGTTTTTCACCTCTAGATTTGGTTTGAGCTTCTCCACACTGGAAGGAAGGGCAAATACCTGCTTGCCCATTGATTCCTTTGCCTCCCCAGGGAAGCACTATGGAGTGTACAGCTGTGAGGGCTGCAAAGGCTTCTTCAAGAGGACGATCCGGAAGGATCTGATCTACACCTGCCGAGATAACAAGGATTGCCTCATAGACAAGCGCCAACGCAACCGCTGCCAGTACTGCCGCTATCAGAAGTGCCTCGCCATGGGGATGAAGAGGGAAGGTAGGACTGAGCTGGTGGAAGGAATGGGATTGGAGAAATTTTTCTTCATTCATTAGGATAAACCAGGCTCTTGGTGACCCTCCAAGGCTGGTGCATTCCAAAAACCCACACGGACAGCTTCAGGGCATTTTGGACCTTGTTGCGTAAAAGAAATGAGAATCATAGTTTAGGTTGGAAAAGACTTTTAAGATCAAGTCCAACAGTTAGCCCAGCGATGCAGATTCCACCTCTAAACCCTGTCCCTAAGTGCCACATCTACCTGTCCTTTAAATACCTCCAGGGGTGGTGACTCAGCCGCTTCCCTGAGCAGCCTGTTCCAATGTTTGACAACCCCTTCTGTGATGAATTTTTTCCTAATAAGGAGAGGGACTAATAAGGGAAGAGACTGATGGGGAAGCTATTACAATGGTTTTTTCTTCTCGCCTAAACACACACACTGGTGAGTATTGAACCTATTAACTGATTTTGACCCAACCTTGCCTCTAGTTAGTGACCCTTAATGGCTTGGACCCCTTGGACCCCTGTAAACCTCTACTGGGGACAGCACCCAGCAGTGAGGAGTCCTGCAGCCTTCTTGTCTCCTGCGTGAAGAGCAGCTTCCTTTTTTTTGTTTTTGATTTGCTGACTTCATTTGTCACCACCTAATTCTTGTACTGGAAGATAAGGGTGAATGATTTATTTCTATCTCTTATTTTATAGTTCTCTGACATTTCCACTCTTAGCCTCACCTTTGGAGATGAACTCTGGTACAGCTCACATCCTGCAAGGGTTTTGTGCTCCGGGAGAGAGCAGTGTGGAAGTAATTCATGGAGCCTTTTCCATATTCCACACACTCACTGCAACTCCCAAAGAACTGTGCTTCTGGCCCAAACCACCTAAAGGATTTAGTGTGGAGGCAGTTGGACTTAAAGGGGGTTTGCACTGACCTGAGGGAAGCCTCCAAGAGCTGCTGAGAGTCTGAGGTGGGTCCTGCAGCCCTGTCTCTCTCCCACTCAGCTCTGGAGAGTGTGAAGATCTTTGTAAAAGCCACCAAGTCTCTGCTGCAGAGAAGGGCAAGCCAACAGCTTGGCTGTTTATCTGTCCACCCCTGTCCCCTGCAGCTGGTTCTTCCTCCTTGGTGGAGCGAGGAGTGCTGAGCTGAATTGTCTCCCAGATTATACTAACAGATGTAAGGTCTGGAAGTGACAACCAGCACAGTATTTAAGCTCATATTTTCTAAGATAAAATAACTGAGCTGCCTTCAGAGTTGAATGCTAGCCGACAGTGTAGCTGTCCCTTTTGGAGGCCACGCTGTTCCCCTGTGGAACATGCAAACTGCTCCCTGTGCCAGAGCTCAGACTGTGCAGGGCAGAGCCTGGGGAAGCAGCTGTAACACTGGGCATGAGCTGAGCCTCATCCTATTCCCTGTAGCATCATCAAAGCTGTGCTGCCTCAAGCTCTTAGGGCAGCAGGGGACTGTGAAATGCCATGCTGGAATCAAAAACTTAATCCCAGGCATAGCTCTCCCTTCCAGCCGGGTGCAAAGTGGTTCAGAGGACCAGGGTGTTAACGCAGCTACCCTTTGCAGACAGTGAAAATTTAAACCCCAGGATCCTGGTGGATCCTGTGGGAGTTTGGCTGCAGCAATCACAGGGGCTTTTGGGAGCAGCAGAAACTGGGGACAGATTGCAGCTTGAGTTCAGGAGCTGAGTGATGGGACTGGTATTTCCTTGCCATGTACTTTCTCCACTAAGATTCTGGTGACTTCTGAAACACTTGCATGGCTTTTCCCGTCTATTACTCTAAAGAGCACACATGTTCCCCCCAGCTGGCTGGCATATACCTGTGTCCTGTGCTGCCCTCCCTCACAAGCACCAGCCTGGAAACCCCACTGATCCATCTCCTTGGGTGCTGCCAGTGGCCCAGCAGCTGGGCAGTGCTGGGAAGCACATTCTCCCAGCTGGGAGAAACACAGGGAAGCACTGAGCATTGCAAAGTGGTCATGAGTCTTAGTGCTGAGGAACCTCCCCTGATTTGGCCCTTCCCTTAAAGCACCCTAAGATTAGCCAGGGGCTAATTAGCAAGGCTAATGCAAGGCACTTTGAGCTCCTACTCACACAGGGGAGTGATGCTAGGGTGGATTAGTTTTTGGACATCTCTCCCCAGCAATGAACTAAACAAATATAATACCTGCTGGTCACTTCTTTTTTTAAACAGGATTGTCATATTTCCCTTTGGGATTTCTCCAAAACAATAGTGCACCCAGGACTTCTATTGCACACAAGGGTTGGCATACGAGATACACATGTCCTACACCAACCTGTCTTACAGCAGCCCTGGGAGTTAATAACTGAGCTTTGGAGAGAATTTCGTGATTCTGTGCCTTCTGTCAGTAGCTGTGTTGGAAAACATACAGAGGTGGGAGAAAGGAGTGAAGGTGTTGGGGCATTGAGGTACTAGGAACTTTCTAGTGGGGAGGATTAGGAAGAGAGGTGGTAGAGGGAGAGGTGATGCCAGGGCTAGGCCAGACTGGGTAGGATTTTGCTCAGGAATGATACAAGCAGCATGTGTGAATCCAGCTGGGGGTTTGGGACTGTCTAGTCCTGCTGCTGGATGGTCTGACTGCTGTGGGATTGTTTAAAGCACACTGGGACTGTTGGAAGCACGCTGAGAGCACAGCAAACCTGTATGTGAGTGCTGGGTCCCTCCTGCCTCCTCCAGCACCTAGTGACAGCCGAGTCCAGGCTGCCACCTGGAGGTATCAACTCCTCTTCCCTCTATTCTGGAGCTTCATACCTTGGAAATCACAATCTTTTGTCAAATTTGGAGGCTACTGGTCTGCAGCAAGCTCAGAGTTCTCAGTATGGGAGCAGCCATTTTAATGGATGTACATCTGAAATACCCATTTATTTTCTGTTCTCCCCTTCCTGAGGGGGTTTCCCATCCCTTGTCCCAGAGGCAAGGGGACCCACTGTGAGCAGGTGAGCGTTGCCGTGGACACAGAGAGCCGTGTTTCTGTCCCACAGCTGTGCAGGAAGAGAGGCAGAGGAGCAGGGAGCGCAGTGAGAACGAGGCCGAGTCCACAAGCAATGGCAGCGAGGACATGCCCGTGGAGAGGATCCTGGAAGCTGAGCTGGCAGTGGAACCCAAAACGGAGGCCTACAATGACGTGAGCACAGAGAGCTCGGTAAGAGCCACTGACATCACCTGCAGCCAGAGATGAGAGGCTCTGAGCTGGCATTTGAACAGACAAATGCCATGTGGACAACGAGCATTTTACAAGGGGATTTTGCTTCGCACCACCTAAAACTCACCAACAGTTTTTCTTTTGGAGCTACTCTGAATGACAACTAGAAAACAGCCTAGACATCATTTTCCAAGCATTTTTTCCAAGTCTCCTTTCGTTTCAATGAGTAGATAGGGAAATAGATGCTGGAGAGTCTGAGTCCTATCCTGGCTTCCACATGTGCATAGCCCTGGACACTTCTTGTCTGCCCCTGTGACCAAGACTGGGGTGGAGCTGAACACAGCAGGTTTACTGCTGTGGTTTTATTGGTTTGGGTAAAACTGCTGCTCCTACCCATTCAGGTATGCTTCCTGGCTTTTAGATGTGCCATGGGGAGCAGGTCTGCAGCCGGCCACCAGGGACTCGCTTTGCAAAGGACAGCAAGCAAACAGAAGAGTCTAGCAACCAGCTGACTTGTCTGGCTGCAGGGGGGATAGTGGTAACAAACATCTGCTCTTCCCAACAGCACACAGCTGAGATTATTGGCAGTTTGAGCGCTGTACTTGTGGCGTTGAGTATTGTTAACTTGATACCATGTGCAGTACAGATTGTGATTATCAAAATTTTTTCATTGACAAATTCCGCTCTTTTCCTCTGCTCTTTTCCTTTTGATATCGCTCTTAATTAGACAAATGACCCTGTCACAAACATCTGCCACGCGGCTGACAAGCAGCTCTTCACACTCGTCGAGTGGGCCAAGCGCATCCCCCACTTCTCCGACCTGACGCTGGAAGACCAAGTCATTCTCCTCCGGGCAGGTAGTGTCCCCCCTGTGGCTGTTCCTGGTACCCCTCTCCCTTCTCTGGGCTGCGTGCCGTGCCAGCCAGGCTGCATGGTGAATGTGCAATCCTGAGCCAATCCATTCCTGCTGTTGCAGGGTGAGCGACCCCTTCTGAGACGTGATGAGAGGTTGGCAGAGGTTGTGGATGGGGCAGTAGAATCTGTTGTTTGTCTCCCTCTTCATGCAGACAGGGAGGGCAGGGGGAGAGTGAACAAATGTGTCTGGTTAATGCAGATCCTACTACGTGTGGGGCACGTTAGCGTGCAAAATGCTGTAAAGGGATTGCAGTTGCTAGGGATATGTTTTTAAGGAAGAAACCCCAGAATATTTCCCCCTTTTTTTTTTTTAATTTTTATTTTTTCCCTTTGAGCCAATTTCTGCTCCTTGCTTGCTGCTGGTCAGGGTCATAGAATCATAGAATATCCTGAGTTGGAAGGAACCTGCAAGGATCATCAAAGTCCAGCTCCTGGCCCTGCCCAGAACAACCCCAAGAATCACACCATGTGCCTGAGAGCATTTTCCAGATACTTCCAAAAGACAGGCCACCCCTTGCAGTGTTGGCAAGGCATGCTGTTGGTACCTGGGGTACCAACTCTCCTGTGAGCTTAGCCTAAAGCCAGCAGGGAGAAACCAGTTCTCCTGCTCCATGTGGGACTGATTTTTGGCTGAACTGCCTCACATGTCCTGCACTCTCTCTGCTTGCAGGCTGGAATGAGCTGCTCATTGCCTCTTTCTCCCATCGCTCCGTGTCGGTCCAGGACGGGATCCTGCTGGCCACAGGCCTGCACGTGCACCGCAGCAGTGCCCACAGTGCTGGTGTGGGCTCCATCTTTGACAGGTACGTGGCCTGCTGCTGTCATCCCCCAGCAGCGGTGGCCAGGCTGGCTCTGCCTGCCCCTCTGAATGGGAAACATGTCCTTAAGGGGAACTAGAGCAAACCCTTTGTGATTTGGGGCAGAAGTAGCTCAGAATGAGCAGGGGATGTTTGACTGACTTAAAAAACAAGAATGGGGTAAAAGCACGGTGGAAAGGGATTTGCAGCTGCAGAAGCAGATCTTTGGTTGGGTGTGCAGGGGGAGGAATGCTCCTCTCTCAAGAGTTTGCTGTAGCTATATCTAGGCCTAATATTGATCACCAAGAGCTTTAGATGGCAAAGCCTTAAACCCCAACTTGCTTGTGTAACAACTACACCTGTATTGTCCCTGCCACATCTGCTCCCTGCCTGGCAGGACACTGCCTCACCAATCTTTACACAATGGGCACGTGTAAGGACAGTGCCCATGTTTTGCACTGCACAGTAAAAAGTGGAGAAAACCCATGTGGTTTTCCTCAAGTGAGTGCAAATTGTGAGTGCTGCATGCTGAGCAAAGTGAGAACAGGAGCAAATTTGATACTCAGGTCCCTGGATGCTGCAGATGCACATGTAAAACAGTGGTGTGGGGCATGGCTGTGCCTCAAAGATGCCTCTTCCTGCAGAGAAGAATTGCGGGTATTCCCAGTGCCTGTCCCAGATGCTTTTCAGTGGAACAGCTGGTCCCTGTCTGCTCACCCATGTCCCCCACACGCAGGGTTTTGACAGAGCTGGTGTCCAAAATGAAAGACATGCAGATGGATAAGTCGGAGCTGGGGTGCCTGCGAGCCATTGTCCTGTTTAACCCAGGTAAGTCTGAGGCTGGGGACAGTCCCAGGTGACAAGTACTCCCTCTGGGCCACAGCAGGTCACTGTGAGCATCAGGGCTGCAGATGGATTTCATGCTTTGGGTTGGAAGGGACCCTGAGGATCATCTCATTCCAACTCCCCCGCAATGGGCAGGGACACCTTCCAGTAGACCAAGATTTGTCCCAGCCCGATGATTAAAGAGAGCTTGAGTCCTCTCCTGCCCATGCACACAGTCACTCTGCTGGCAGTGGAAACACCCCCTCTGCAGAGATTTCTTCCCCACCTGTATTTTCTCCCTTGACCAGATGCCAAGGGTTTGTCCAGCCCCTCAGAAGTGGAATCGCTGAGGGAGAAGGTCTATGCCACGCTGGAAGCCTACACGAAGCAGAAGTACCCCGAGCAGCCAGGGCGGTGAGTGTCCCCGGCAAGGCAGCACCAGACCCACCCTGGAAAGCGGAGACTGGGGCGGGCTGTCCGTGCCGGCTCTGCCTGAGCCACAGTACCCAAGTCCCGATCCTTGAGGGAGCTGGCGAGATGGAATTTTCTTGCTTTCCAATCCAATCCTACCCTCTGCTGGCCGAGCTCTCGAAGCGCCGGCAGCTGCGTCGGTCCCCGCCGCCGCCAGCCGAGGGATGCGCCCGCAGCATCTTCTGCTATTTTTGGCTCTCGCTGTCACCGCAGACGCTGCGAGCGGGCTGTGGGCAGGGGGAACAGGGAACAGGCTGCCGGCTGCATCCAGCTGCGCCTCCAAACGGGAGGCAGTGACTGGCAGCTGAGGGGCTGCTGCACACCCTCTCAGAGCCTTGGGACTTTTGAAGGCAGATTTAAATGACACCATGAAGATGTAAGTCTTGTAGGATGTGAAGATGTTCAGATCTTGGAGGGAGAATCCGGATGTATCTTCTTTTTTTTTTTTTTTTTTTTTTTTTTTTTTTTCTTTTAAGTTTTAAAAATGCCAATTTCTGTTTTAGAGAGATACATATTCCCTCCACACGAGGCAACAAATGTTTATCTTGAAAACTTGGGGGAATCTAAGTCTGAGAATGCCCCAGAGTATTTTTTTGGGAGAATTTGGGCTAGTGCAGGCTTGGAAAGAGAGGGAAGAGGGCAGCCAGTGCCTCCCTCATACCTCTGACTCTGGTCTCTCCCAGGTTTGCCAAACTCCTGCTGCGTCTGCCGGCGCTGCGGTCCATCGGGCTGAAGTGCCTGGAGCACCTCTTCTTCTTCAAGCTGATTGGAGACACCCCCATCGACACCTTTCTCATGGAGATGCTGGAGACACCCCTGCAGGTCACTTGAGGGTTTGGTCCCTGTCTGGCCACCCTCTGTCCCCCCGTGCCCCTGCACAGCCTCCCACCCCTTTGCTCTGAGCCTGTGAGAGCTCCAGAGATGTCCTTCACCCTCCAGTCCTCCTCGGTGGGATTGTCGTGGTTTTGTACAGCTGTAAATCACCCCCTCTAACCCTCCCTGGCCTGTCTGGGGGGGTCACAGATCCCCTACCCAGCCAACCATCCCCCTGCCCCCCTGTACAGATAATTGCTTTAAATTATTTTTTCATTCTCAATAAAAGTCAACAAAACAAATAAAATAATATGAGTGCGGCACTGATTGGAGCTGGCAGAGCAGTGTCCTCTTTTGCTGCGGTCACAGGTCCAGCTTGGGATGGGGCTGAGGGTCCCTCCTGAGACTCTTGGGCAGCCCAAATCAGGGCAGGAATGTCACCTGGCATATCGCTGCTTGTGCTGATGGACACAGTCCTCTGGATGAGAGAGGACAGGTATTGCTTCTTCTTGTTCCTGCTAAGGAAAGACCCAGAGAAACTTGCTGCTTTGAATCAAAACATTTCATTCCACCATCTTAAAACGAAACTCTTAGACTCTTTGAATTCTTTGAAGTTATAAAATAGTATTAAAAGTAAGTTTTTAGTGGGGGGGGGTGGTTGTTTGTTATTGGTTGGTTGGTTGGGTAGTTTGGTTTTTTGGGGTTTTTTTCTGAGCTAGTCCAGCCACTGAGGAAGAACCAAAGTGTTTCATTTTTGTCCAGGAGGAGTATTTTGGGGTGACCCAGACCTTGTGTGTTTATCGATAACTTCCATTCTTCTGATGCTTCATGGGTCCTGTTCTTTTTTTTTTCCCCTCCATATTTTTGCTCTGGAAACAGGTTCATGAAACCCACATTTATAATCTCACACTTCCATGAGAGAAACTCGCAGGGAAGGAAAGAACAAGACACTCTGACAAACAGTCCTCAAAGGCCTGCCTGGTCTTTCCCCTGCTCCAATGGCACCGCTGGAGCTTCCCATTGCAACCGAGCTAACCAGAGTCAAACGAGTTAAAGACATTAATTTGTTCAATATGCAGCGCTTATCCTGGTGGGAAAATGTCCTCCCAGGAACCCAGCGAAACTGTCTGTATTATTATTCATAAAACAGGTGTAGTGTTAAGTGATCTGCCCCTCCTGACCCTCTCAGCAGACAGTGGGGTGAGATGCAGCCGTGCTTCGTCTGTCCGCGTGACAGATTGCAACGCTGCCGGCTCGGGGAAGTTAGAGGGAGAGGAGGACTGACAACAGGAAAGGAAGAAGGATAAAAATGAAACATTTTGTTAAAGCTCCCACACGGGGACATGATTCATTTTCCAGTATTTCGCCGTGAGAAGGAAAAGGCAAATTTAAAAGAGTAGAGGAAAAGAGGGAAACCCCCAACCTTATGAAAAAACTTTAATTTTTTCTTTGCCTCCTAAGAAAAATCCAGGGAGAATTTCAAAAGAGGTGAAAAGCACTGACCAAGAAGCTATTTTTAATTGAAAAGGTAATTTTCCATTAAAAGGGAAGTGTTTAAATACAGCAAACATACAGCCTGCTCATTGAAGAACTGTTGCTGGAATTTGAGATGCTGCATGCAGGCTGTACTGGGATGGTATCACACCACGCTGCTGGTTCGATGGAGCAAGAGGTCACCTCCAGCCTGGGCTGCTCAGGCTTCCCCTCTAAGAGACATAAACTAAGAACTGGTCCCCAGCTGGCTGGGTTGTGTTTCTTTTCTGAATGCTGCTGTTCTCAGCCCACTGTTTGTAAACAAATCCAGACCACTGCCTGTGGTACTTTGATATTGGAAGTGATGGGATATGATAACCAAGATGGGGTGGGAAGTCTCAAGGTGGCCATTTCTGGCTGCTGGACACCCTCACTCTTAGCAGTCTGGAAGGGTGGTCTCTGGGTTCTGGGCCACAAGGTCTCCAGGCTGCAGTTTGAGGAGGGCTTTGTCCTGTTTCTCCAGATGACTACTGGGTTTTTGGAAAAATTTGTATGCTTAACACACACCCCACCACAAACTCCCCCACCCTGTGTCTGGCAGGGCAGAGAGACCATGAGACTCAGGGTGGCTTCTGTGTGTAAGACACCACTTGCTCATTTGAAAGTGCCACTAGCAGACAAAGGTTCTGTGCAGAGGAAACAAGTCATGGAGCAATGCAACTGTCACTGGGGACCTGAAGATTGATCTAATCTCCTGGATTTGGTCCTAGCCCTTGGATTCCTCATTAATGTTTGTAGACCTCTATACAGGGGTGTTGTCCAAGAGCTGTGCTTCCCCAAGCCTTGCAAAGCATAGGAGTGAGTCTCTGGACACCCTGAGGAACAAATCCCAAAGCAGTTGGTAATAACTCACCAGTGTGGTTATCCTTCTGTGAGCTGTTGCAGAACAGCAGCTCTGCGTGGCTGGAGCTTCCCCAGTCTTCAGACCTGGAAAAACCTAGTTTTCATAAAATAGTGGAAATTACAATCATTGATAAGCCAAAGAAAACTTCATCCAGTCATTGGTTACCCTATGAAGCCCCTCATAACCTCAGATTAAGCTCAGACAATTTTTCTTTTGCTCTGGGATTAATAAATAATCCAGGCTCTGGGGATGATTGGTGCAAGGCCATTTTCTTTCCCACCATGCATCACAACACATGAGCTTCCCAAGTTAGCAGCAGGTGCTCCCCACCATGGACAAGCTTCCTTCTGGTGTACAGGCCAAATGTGTCAAAGCATGCATTAATTCTGAACTGCTCACTCTGCAGTGCTCTATGGAGGGGGCTTCAAAAAATAGTGGAGTTTTGGGTTCTGTAGCAGCTGCTTCAGTATCTACTGAGTCCAACAACAGCACTTCTGGATTGAGAATAGAAAAAAATAAATCTCAAACTATGAAAGTTTGAGGTGGTTTATGTTCAGTTTGACTCTGGGCTCCCTGATGGATTGAGTGACTCAAGGGCACATCCTGTAGACCTGACAGGACTTTCAGACAATGTGACTCCAACTGAGTGCCACCAACACTGACCTTTCCTCAAGAACCTCTTGTCTGGACTGGGCCCCTGGACTGCATTCACCATCTCACCTGAGCTCCCCTGAGATGTTCCCTTCGATGCCTGATTGCTCTGCTCATCCCCTCTATGTCCCTCCCAGCTCTCTGCTGTCCCATCGAAGGCCCAGCTGGGAGGCTGTGGAGGCTGTGCTCACTTGGTACTTCTTGGAGCACCAGAGGGCACAGGGGGGAGGGAGAAGAAGAGGAGGCACATGGGGCTCCCCAGAGCTGATTATGGCAGTGGGAAGCAGTGTGTGTATCCTCTTTCAGGGGATAATGGCAAGGTACATTGTAGCGGAAAGCATGAGAGAGAAGCCCTGATAAATCCCCAGGTGTTTATCAGCATGAGTGGACAAAGACCAGCCTCTATCTAAGCAAGGCCAGTGGCTGCCACTCCATTTCTCTCTCCTCTCTTCCTATGTTCTCTGTGCAATTAATTCTGCCTGAGACAGGCTTGGTCTGGGGGATTTCAGGGGTAAAGGGAGAGGATTTTATCACCCCGGGGCTATCTGACAGCACTGTGGCTGTGGGCTGGTCTCTGGCTTGCCTCTCTGCCAGGCTGGCCAGCCCAGCTGGCTGTGCAGCAGCTGATGCCTCTGAAGAGCTGTGAGGGTGGCAGAAGGAGAGGGAGGTGTGGTCCTTTCAGGGGTGAGTGGTGTTGAGGGATGTCTCTGGTGCTGGGCAAGGCTTTGTCTTCTGGGTCAAGTTGACTTCAGGCATTAGAGGCTCCTGGATGATGCTGGCCCAGTGGCCCCTGTTCCAAGGGAGGTGGCCCATAGCCATCTTCTTCCTTGGTCTCCTGTGTGCCTGCTTCTGTGGCCAGCCCCGCCTGCTCCAGTGTGGCTCTGCATCTGCTTGGCTGGGCAGAGTTAAGGTGATGCTGGAGGAGGGATCTGGCTGCTGCTGTCTGGAGCCATGGCAGTTGCTGTGGCTATCTGGGAGTTGAGTGCTGCTGATCCCCTTCCAGCAGTGAGCAGTGGGGAACTGCACAAAGCATGGCAGCTGGGCAGCCCCAGCAGGGAGACAGCTGGGGAAGATGTGCAGCCCCTCTGCCAATGTTGTGGCCTTGTTAATTCAGTTGGCAGCTTCTGTTTAATGCAGTTCTCCAACACCACCCAGTTTTTGCAACACCTGGCTGCCTGCAGACCCTACAGCTAGAAGGAGAAGGAGAAAGCCTAGGCCTGCTTTTCCTCTGGCTTAATTCTCTTCAGCTGCTGATGCTGTGGGCTTCTGCACCTAGTTCAGCTCTGGGTGAACTAAAAATGGAAGCTAGTGCTTGGAGGCTGTAGTGAGCTGCCTGAAATACTCCCCCATGTTTTGTAGGGCCACTGCCCATGGTGAAGGTGTGCTTTGGGAGTGAGGGGGTTTGGAGTGTATTTCTTGCACATTTCACTGGCTCACCTGGTGACCATCCTTTGCACGAGGCCAGGTGGGCTCCAGTACCTCTGACCTCTGTGGGAGCCGGTGGATGTATAAATCATGAGCGGCACCACCCTGCTGCAGCTCCCAGGTGTTACACACTTGACTCAGCCCCCAACCCTGATCATCATAGACCAAGCTGGGAATTATGCACGAGAGCTGCAAGTTAAGACACTCTCCAGACCCTTCTCGTATGGAGAAGAGGAGGAGGAGGAACACCATGGGGTAGCAACATCTAGGAAGGAATGATTTCCCTCCCAGCTGCTCCTGCACCTCTGAGCACAGCAAATCGGGTGGGCGGTCTGAGTCTGTAAGGAAAATGCCCTGCACAGGGACACAGTTTTTAGCAGTGCTGGTGGATGGTATTCCCATCCCACGGGGCTGCCACACCCTGGCTGTGTAAGGAAAATCTGCCCTGCCCAGCTCTGTGGGTAGGATGGACGGGGTGGGGAAGCTGGGCTGGTTTGCACAAGCAGGAAGAGCAGCGTGCGGTGCTTGGAGCCCCTGGTCATGCTGCAGTCCCTGCTGGGCTGGTGTCTTGGCAGGGTGGCTCCAGTGGATCTGGCTGCTCAGACACTTGGCTGGAGCTGCTCAGAGACCTTCAGGAGAGCCAAAGACAAAGGTGTCAGAGCCCAGTGCCTCCCTGCTGCAGCCCAGCCTTCCTGGATGTGAGTGGTCAGAGCTGTTTCACACTGACCCGTGTGATGGTACCAAGGCTTTCATGCCCGAGCTCCCGGCATAGTTATACTGGGATACAAAAGGGCTGTCCCAGGACCGTGTTTCCTTCTCCCATGGGATTTTGGCAGGGCGGTGAGCTGCCTGTGCTAACCTGTGGCCTCTCTCCTTCCTACGAATTCTCAGATGACACGACCTCGGTCCCTGCATCACCCACGTCATCCGGGTGTGGGGAGCACTTGGTGACGAGGATGCCCCACAGAGAGGCTGGGAGCGCATCTGCCCCTGCTGCCAAGGTCAGCGGTGAACACAGGAGGTGAGGCCCCTAAAAGCCTCCCATCCTCCACGATCCCGTAGCGGGTCCCTCGCAGCTCTGCGGCCGTTTCCCTGCTCGCCGGCCGGAGACGGGGGACCCAGCCCTCCCCCGTGCCGGGGAAGCCGCAGTCCCCCGTCCAGGCTGCTCCGGCAGCGGCAGGTACGCGGCCCCAGCCCCGCTGCGGACCGCGCCGACCTGCGGGGCCGTGAAACTCCCCGAAAAACAGCGAAACCCCCAAGCAGGAGGGAAGGGAGAGCCGGTCAGGACGGGAAAGCGCCGGGGCTGCGGGAAGGCTCCAAGTTTCATCTTCTCCGGCCGGGCGGGATCGTTCCTCCGCTGGTTTCCCCTCCCCGAAACCGATGCGGTTTGGCGGAGCCGGAGCTCCGCTTCCCCGGGGCGGCCTCTCCCTGCGGCCCCGCGGAACCGGCACCAGGAGCGGACCGAGCCCCGCTCGGCGCCACGAATTACTGGTGACGAGTCCTCCGGGGCAGCTCTCCGGCTTTGGTTTTGGGATTTTTTTTGTTGTTATTTCTTTTTTGTTTTCCTCCTCCCAGCACTCATTTTCCTTAAACACTCCGGAGCAGCGGGAGCGAGGCGCCCAGGGCGATGCGCAGCGCGGGGGAGCGCATCCCCTCTGGGGCCCGCCTCGGGCAGGGGACCGGCTTTCCCCAAAACCTCCCTGCCTGGGCTTCTTCTGGAAGGGGAACTCGATTTCCAGCCGGTTTCATTACTGGGAGAGACGCTGTGGTGGGGCACCACCCTCTACCTTTTTTTT
>VZTH01018866.1:58458-72459 GCA_013397815.1 Aleadryas rufinucha
GCCGGGGCGGGGAAGCCCCGGCCGGGGGCGGTGGGGCCGGCGGCCGGGCTGAGCGCGGTGTGTCCGGGCTGTGTTGGCAGGCGGGTGGCGCGGCCCCTCGCCCGGCCCGGCTCCCCACCATGCTGGACGGGCTGAAGATGGAGGAGAGTTTGCAGAGTGCCCTGGACCCCGCGACCCCCTTCTCCTCCTTGCTGGGTAAGTCGGGGTACCCCGCTTGCCCTCCTGGGGACCCCATAGGGCGGGGCACGGCCGGGCGGGCCCGAGCGATGGATGGGCACGGGGGGTTCGGAAGGCCCAGAGGCAGCTTTCTCCAGGTCGTTCCTGCCCGCAGCCCTGCCCGGCGCCGCTGCCCTCGCCCGGCGTGTGCTCCCGGCGCCCGCCTTCCTTGCTCCCGGTTCGTTCCGCGACTGCATTAAATTGTGTGTCCCCCTAACCCCCCTCGTAACGAAGGGCTTTCCTTCGTATCGAACAATAAATAATTCACTTTTTCGTTTTATCTTCGTTTTAATATCGGTTTCAAACGGTCGCCCTCTCTCTGAGCTGCGGCTCCGCCGCCGCCTTTCCAAGAGGAACGAAATTGGGGGCGAGGTATCCCCGCCGGAGCTGCCCTAAGGCACAGGTCCCTCCTGGATTCCGCAGCAGCTCCCCGCACACCCCCGTCCCCCCGCGAACCACGAGCCTATGCGGAGGAATCGAGAACCGCGGGACACTCCGTCCGTCCCTCGCCCGGCCCGTCTCCCCGGCCGCCTTTCCCTCCGCCCATCCCAGCCCCCGGCTCCTTCCCCGCAGGCAGAGCCGCGACCCCCAAGTCGGTGTGCGAAGGGTGTCAGCGAGTGATTTTGGACCGGTTTTTGCTGCGCCTGAACGACAGCCTGTGGCACGAGCAGTGCGTCCAGTGTGCGTCCTGCAAGGAGCCCCTGCAGACCACCTGCTTCTACCGCGACAAGAAGCTCTACTGCAAGCTGGACTATGAGAAGTAAGTGTGGCTTTGCCCCTCGGGGAGCCTCCCTCCCTCGCTTTGCCCCTCGGGGAGCCTCCCTCGCTCTGTTCTCACTGCCCACAAAGCCCCAGTTTCCTGCAAAAGCTTGTGGGGACGGGTGTCCTGCTGCTGCTCCCCACTTCCCCTGCCCTGTATGTCCCAAGAGGTGTCAGCCCTTACTGTGCTGCACAGCATGTTACGCTTCTCCCCCGCAGTCTCGTTGCACCCCGGTTCTCCCCTTTTTAGAGGTATTTCGTTGTGCTCAGGTTGGGCCTTGGGAATTGAGGATGTTTTGCTGGGAGCCTGGGAGACCCATGGTAACCCTAGATCTGTGCAGGGTTGGAGCCAAGCATTTTCCTGTCTCTTCTGGCTTTATTTTCCCTCGGAGCATCTGCAGGAGGAAAGTTATATTCTCCCTGACCTGGTCCTGGACAAGGCTATTTTCCTGATATCCTCATAGGCAGGAAAATGCTACTGCTCTTCCCCCTGGTTGGTGGGGAAACTGAGGCACTTGGCAAGAACCAGGGAAGGCCCTGCTGAATTCAGTATGTTGACTGTCACACAGAGGCTTTGCCTGCGTCTGGGTCTGTGATGGTGAGGAAATTTGGATGTAGGTGTTTAAAGCTCCCAGCCCTGACGCTTTCCCTTTGGCAGGTGTGGGGCTGGGGGGAAAGACAATGAGAAAATTACTTCTCTCTTTTAAAAGAAAAAACATTCCAGTGGGAATGGGGAGAAGGCTGCTGAGTCTTTCCTCTCCTGCAGCTGCTTTCGTTTTTTCCTGCTCATCCCACTCTTGCTGTCCTTTCTGGACCCTGCTGCCTGGCCGAGTTTCGGAGCCGTTAAATTTTTGTTGCCTCTGGGCTGGTTGTTTCTTGAGGACGGTGTAGGTGGGGGGCCAGATCCCTCGCTATGGCGATAGCAGGGCTGTTGGAGCCCTGCAGTTTAATTTCCCTGTCACTGTTGCAGGAGTAAACAGTGATCGTTGATGCTCTCGTCTCTGGCCTTCGGCAAGCCGGCAAGCGTGCCGGGGGCTAGCCCTGCTCCAGGCCTTTTTAAAGTTGGGGTTTGGGGATTTTTTGGTTTTTTTTGGGTTTTTTTCCTCCGTTAAATCCCGTATTGTGGGTCTGAGTTTAATCACTATGGATACAAGGCAAATTGAAAGCAGAATTTGTGCGCGTGACCTTGTTTTCAAATGTTTACGAAAGAGCGGAAGAATTAGCTGCCGTGAGAGTGGAAAGGAGAGGGCTGCGCTACAGAGTAGGTTTTTGTAGACAAAAATTTGTCGAGGCTGGGTGCGCTGCTTCTTTGTCTGTAGAAATTTGGCTACTGGTTCCCGTACACAACACTATTTAATTCTCATTTTTGGCTTTATCGGTATTTTTGTTTGGACCATCAAGGGGAAATTGGGGTGAATATTATCCAGAAATGCCTTTCCAGCTTGCAGCACATGTGGATTTTACTCTTGAGTGCAGCTTGTGAGCTCTTGAAGTGGCTCCAACCTGAAACCCTCCTCTGATGTGTGTTGGCTGTGAAAGAAATCGGTGCCGCAGTTGGCTTCTTGCTGTGCTCATCTATCTCACTGTTGGGATGGACAGGGATGATTGCGGGAAAAAAATGTCACAAATTTTTCCTAGGGTCCAGTGATAGCACCATTTATCCTGGTTATCTCCTGGTTGTGTTTGGGTTGGTGACTTTTGCCTGAGCCGGGAAGCAGGCTCTGCGACCGGCAGTTTCCCTGAGGTGTGATGGTTTCAGCCCTGAGTCGCTGCCGGCCTCTTCCCCTCCTGCACCCGCCTGCCTCTTGCCATCATGTTATTGTCCCCTTGCATTTAATATTAATTATTTTAGCACGGGGCTGCAGGTGTGTCTTCCTTCTCCCTTCATCCCTCCGGCAGGAATCTCTGCTGTGCCGGTGGTATGACTCCTTACTTGGTGATGGCAAGGCTGCAGAGCAGAGTCCCAAAGAACTGTTCCCTTTGGGCTCTGCCGAGCTTTATATAATACTCTTTATTTAACATAAATCCTTCTTTCTTTTCCCAAATGCCCGTCCTGTCTTTGGACTGAGCATTTTCCTGGGTACGGGAGCACTGTGTCTGCCTTGGCCGCAGCGCCAATGCCGGTAGCGGGGATTTGAGAGTGAAACGTGCGGAGGAAGAGCTGCTGCTCTCAGACTGAGCTCATTATCTTGAGCTGGTTAATTATCACAAGTGACTGACACTCCTTGCGGTGGAAAGCGGCCGATGCTCCCGGCAGCAGCGGCATAGCCGGGCTCCAGAGGCCTCTCTGTCGGCAGCACGGAGCTCGCCGGGTGGGACGGCTGGGGTGTCTGCATGTGGAATGCTGGGGGTGTTGGGGACGTGGTGGATCCAACCTGCTGCTGCCACAGCATTGGTGTTGTGGGGCTGTGTTTGGTTTTGGTTTTGTTTTTTTTTAAATTGAAAGAAGGGATTTTTCTTCCAGATGGTGAGCGGTTGGGGTGTTTTCCCAGGGATGAGTAGGTGCAGAATTTTCCGACACATCTCTGTGCTCTCTGTATGAGCTCCGTTTGTAACAAGGCCGCAGAGGGTTAATGACAGAGCATGAGATGGCAGTTATGCCTTCAGTTATAAATACACCCATGGAAAGTGTTACGGGTGGATTTAAGTGAGCATCTGACTTGCTGGACTCTAGAAATCGAGGAATAATTTGTTAAAACATATGTTTTACATTTCTTTGTCTTTCATAAAGAGGAAGAACTTGGGAGAGGACTTGGAAAGGGATGGATTAAAGATCGAGGATGCCAGGTCGGGTCTCGGCATCTCTTTGGGGTGCTGCGGCTCGGGGCCCAAGGTGGTTTGGATAGCAATGCTGTCTGGGAACTCGAGGAGTTGGGGGTCACTCTTGGAGCAATTTCCCCAGTGCTGACAGGGAGGACTCCTGGAGAGGGACGGCTCAAGCCCGTGCCCCTGGGACGGCGTCTATTTGGAGCAGAGGACGTTCGTTACAGAACATCCCGAATCCTGCGGCAGCCCCCGGCGCTTGTCCAAACCTGATAAGTCTCAACTATGACAAGGTTCAGTCTTTGTCCTGGCCAGCTCCCCAACTGCAAAATGGCCCTGGGGACATGGCCCGGCTGTGGGGCCCCTGTGGTGGTGGTCAGGGGGATTGGGCTTTTGTGGTGGCACATTTGAGGGGAGCAACACCAAACCTGGCCATAAATGGGGAGGAGTGCTGGAAGCGACGGGAAGAGTAGGGCTGCTCTGGAGCCTTAAAATCTGCATGAGGACGGGAATTGCTGAGCCCCCTCTTGCCTAGCGGTGTTTCACAGTAGGTTTACATGGGCCAAGCAGAGCCAGGGCCACAGGGAGGACCTGGAGAAGCTCCCCACTGCAGGTTCTGGGGGCCGGGAGCGCTGACAGCGGTGTGGTCATGACGGGGGGCGCAGCTGGGGAGCGTGGCGACGGCGGGACGGCTTGGCACGTCCCCAGCCACGGCGCAGAGCCCCGGCCCCAGCCCCGGCTGGCAGGAGCAGATGGCCAGCACATCTCGGAGCAGGCCTGGCATGTGGGCGCTGGCAGTGGAGGGACGGCTGCAGCCCCCGAGCCGCCACCGCCGTGCCGGGCTCCCTGGCCGAGGCAGGCAGTTGTGTGATGCTCGCCCTGTCTTCGCACGGCTTGATGGCTCTGTGCTGCTGCCAGCATCCGTGCCGTCATCGCAGCATCCACATCGTCCTCTCCTCGCCTGCCTCCGAAATTCCATGCTCCCAGAGTCGTGGGCTTGTGTGGGTGCTCCCACCTCCTCCTTTGTGAGTTCGAATGTGAAGTCGCCTCTGGTTGCAGAGGAAAAAAAATAAAAGTCCTTCCACCCTCCCAGTGTGCGCACAACAGAGCACGCGTGCAGAGGAACTCATCGGTGTTGGGTTTTAAAATCACACCCAGCGTCTTCGCACGGGGGATGAGCCTGAATTCCTGGCAGCGTGGTCCTGCCAGGCCACGGATGGATCTGCGGGCTCGGGGCAGCGCAGCCTCTTCTCGCCTGCTGGAGGCTCCTCTGGCAGCTGCTGCCGAAGAGGAGAGAGGGGGAAGAGGTTTGGAACATGGTGGCTGTTTATCTTGCTAAACGTGGGTAATGAATGTTATTGCGCAATTAGTTGCGAGCCCTGGCGCTGCTTCCCCAGCCCGGAAGAGCTGTGATGGGAATAATCCCAAATGGATCGAATGAAGGTGGTGCTGGACACTTCAGCATGGCTTTGTCCCACCAGCTGGAGAGTTCCTGTGGTCTCGTGGGTTTGCCCTGGTGATTTGCAGTCCTTTGCCTTCTCTTGCTTGGAGAAGTGGGACTTTGTGTGTTTTTTGTGGCTGGTGGGCAAGAACTGTCCCTCCAGAGAGCTATGGGTCAGCCCAGCTGCAGTCCAATAGGACCTCTGGAGGCCTGTTTCCCTTCTTGTAGAGCATCCTGTGGAAAGGACAATGCTAACTTGGGTTTCTCTGGCTGGCCAAGCACTGGGAGCAGTCAGGCTGGCCTGGATGGGGTAGCAGAGCATACGCCAGCTCTATGGCACGACGTCCCTCTGGTGGTCTCTCTTTTCCCATCCCTCAATCTTTCCCTCTAGTGCTTCCCATGCTTCTTGCCTGCTCTCCATCCCTACCTAGCACTTCATCTCCTGTGGCAAGCACCTCTTTGTCCTCACCCACAGCTACTGGAGGAGTAGTGCTGACTCCTTGTGGGCTGGGATGAGTGTGGCTGTGGGGATAGCCAAATCTGGCCTCATCCCCACCAGGGATGCCATGGTTGGTACCGCTGGGCTGGGACCAGGCACCGCTCTTTTGTTTTTTGTTATTAAGTCAACTTTTTGTGCCAGCAGGGGGAGGGAAGGCAGGGAAGCAGCAGGATGCAGAGAGAGGGGCATTATGGAGGCCACTGTGGGATCCACGCTGGAAATGCCAGGCAAGCAAAATAGGCCTTGCCTCCATCTCCACCAAGCCCTGTTCCTCTCACTCATGGGACTCCCCCTTTCCAAAGGGACAAAGGAGAGATTTGGCATCTTGCCCCTTCTCTCTGCCCTTAATTAGATTTGTCTTACAATTAATGTTTCATAGAAAGACCTGGAAGCGAGTGATGTTTGGCAGACTGGGAGCAGGGCAGTCGAATAGACTTGTCACCTCTCCCTTCGTGGTGGGGACGGGGGTGGCTTTGGGGTCACCCTTTCTCCTCCCCATTGGCAGTGGGATCCTTGAGACTGCAGATTGGTGCCATCAGAGCCACAACTTGAGCATCCTTGGGACTCTTCATGGCTTCTGCCATCTTTTTTTGGACATACTGTGATTTTTTGTTTCTTTTTTTCCCCACCCTATGAGCTGGTGCTCCCTGATCAGCCCCTGATGGGGCTCTTAAAGCTGTGGGAATTGCTTCAGATTTTTGCGGTCCTGATGAAGGCACCAAAAAGAAACTGACTGGGGAAGAAAGAGGGGTTTGTTTCGTTTTGATGAGAATTTTGTCTCCACCAGCTGGAGAGACAGCTGGGGTCCTCTCCTGCCCTGGCTCGCCAGCCCTCGCCTCGCCGGTTCTTCACCTGCTCACAGCCGCCAGGCACAGGGAGGGATTTGACGAGCTGGGGATTTCAGAGAGCCCACAGTTTCGTTTCTTGCTCAGTGCTTCCTCGGGGAGCCTTCCAGCAGGGTCTGAACCTGATGGTGTGGCCACCCCCAGCTGATTTCAGAGCGGATGGTGGTCCTGGGTGTGAGCTGTGCTGACGGCTACCCAGCATGCAGGCAGGATTTGCCCGTGGCTGCGTGTGCTGCCGGGGAAGCTGATCTCTGCTGGCTGCCCCCATTCCCACTGGCAGCAGTGGGGTGGCCTCAACGCACCCAAACCCACAGCAGTTTCTGATTCTGATGCTGCATGCTCACCCTGGGGTGTGGCAGGGGGGACCCCAAAGCCCCCTCTGCCTTGGAGCAGGAGAAAGGGGACTTTGGGGGTCTAGGTCTGTTCTCCTGCTCACAAGGGTGCAGATCCTCCTTCTGGCTGAGGTGGGGGAAAACCCAGCAGTTTGAGTCTGAAATCACAGCTCCCCATTTCTGGTGAACCCCGTGGTGTGCAGCCAAGGGGGTACTCAGCACTCAGTGCTGGAGCATGTCTGAGGAAGAGGAGGCTGCAGCCAAGGTGGAGGGAAGTGAGAATGAGAATTGCCCTGGGTATTTTTTTTTTCTCAAGATGTTCTTTGTCTCTTTGTGCTCTATTGTCTCTGGCTCGTGCCCTCTGCAGATGCAAACATGAAGCAGGGATGGGGCCTGGGCTGGAGGAGTGTGCCTTTACCTGCAATTCAGTCAAGCACTTCCTCCGTAGCAGGAGCGAGGAAGATATTTAAAGCAGGGAGAAAATATTTGGATTTTACTAGGGGAAAATACTGGGGTCAACCCAGTTTAATTTTTTTTTTACATAAACGTGTTTTCATGAGAAATTTGAATTTCTGTGTATTGGTTTGAGGCTTTAGAAGGAGAAAGGTGAGGGGGGACTAGCAGCACTCTCTGTCATGGCAAACCCTGTGACAGCCCATAGTTTTGTTCCTCAATACTTTTGTCCTGGATGGAATCCTGCCTCCTGGCAGGAAGAATCCAGCTGGTCCCTGGTTAACTTCTCCCGGGGTTGTTGGCCCTCAAGGGGAAAGGATGCACCCGGGTTGTGTTGCGTGTCTCTGCGAAACCGGCAGGCATCTCGTTGCAGCCCTGTTTGAGGTTTGGTGTTTGTTTTTGTAGGGTCTTTTTTTTTAAGATGGTCAAACCTTGGTTGCCCAGGAGAGGGGTTCTGTAATTCCTGGCTTCCCACCTCAAATATTTACGGACAGCCAGATGCCAAAGCTTTTGCAAAAGGCGTGGGGCAGGCTGAGTGGTGCCGTGCCGGGGCTGTGCAGGCAGCAGGGGCACAGTGTTGGGCTGATGGCACCCAGTTCTGTTTATTTGGGGGGTTTTCTGTCTGGTGGCTCTGTCGTGTTGCTTATCTGTTTTTCTGGGGTCTTAATAACAAAAGACCACTCTCTTCAGCTTGTCAGGGATCCTTCAGGTGTTCTACATTTTGTAGGCTGGCTGTCTGAAAATGGGAGTTTCTCCCACAGAAGTTGGAGCTTTCAGGAGGGTGATGTATGAGTTTCTGAATACAGGGGTGAAATCATGTCGTGTTCAAATCATTTATTTTTTCCTGTTGCATGGTACTTGCATGCATCTGCCTGTTTTAGGTAGAGTGTTCCATGTGCCCATGAATATGATACTGTTTTTTGGGGTGAGGTCTTCTGCACTAGGGCCTGGTCTGGGTATGATGGACCATGGTTGCACATAAGAGAAGGAACTGAGACTTGGTTCTGTCACCCACGATATGGAGCTGGAAATACGAATCTAGCTAAAAAATGGTTCTTTCATCATCGTAAGCGCTTAGAGCATCTTGCTGGGTGAGATCAAATGCTGGATATGAATTCTCTGTGTCTCTTCAGATCTGCCTAATTTTTATGTCATGCTCGCCTTTGTGTTTTCCACCTTGGGCTACCTTTGACCAAAGGTGAGCCAGAGTTTGTGTTGCAGGGATACCAGCTCCTCCCAGGCACAAATTGGCATGATTAAGGTACAGATTGATAGGAGAAGGCACAAATCAGTAGGAGAACCCCTCTCCTCTGTATCCCAGCACATCCCAGCAGGCAGCAATGCTTATCCTTGTCAGAGGGTCCCTGTGGCTCCGTGGCTGCAAATGAGTGGTTCTCCCTGCATGGAGACATCCTGCTCTTCCTCAGGACAAACGGCTGGAAGGGCAGAGGATGCTGGAGGATGCTTCCTCAGCCAGCCCTTGTGCTTTGCGAGCCCATCAGGACTCAGCACCGATCCTTCCCAGCTGTCTCCCTGTCACCACTGTCCATACATTGTCTCTCGCCACTCCCTATCCCTCTCCTTCCCTCGTGGGCTTCATTTCCTGATGCTGTCCTTGACAGCGGAACAAATCCCTTTTCACGGGACCATCGCTCCTCGGCCCATTGTCCTCCGCCCCCGCCGCCACCGTGCAAAATCCCCCTCCCCGGTGCGTCTGTTCCTCTGGAATGACAACCACCATCTCAGCAGGGTGGAGAGCCCCTGAAATCCCTCTGGGCAAGGTTCCCTGCCCTGTAAGGAGCAAAGTGGGGTCTTAAAAGCATAAGAGGCAAGGGCGATTCCTGGAGAATCCATTGTTTGGATGCAATTGATCTCTTTGGGAGGTGCATCCTCTCCTCTGATGTGCTTCAGAGCTCCTTGGATGAACCTGGAGCCTGTGCGTCCAAGGACTCCTTCCTTCCTGCCTGGGGCCAGTGGGGCCATGCTGTAAGTTGATTTTTCACTGCATAGCATTGCCCAAGGTGGCTAAGCTGGAAGAGGAAGGTGGAAATTTCCTCTTTTCTATTGAAAGCTCAGAGAGGCTTTTGGCTGGAAAAATTCGGAAAGAAGCGAGAAACAGGTTAAGGGACCTGAAGGCAGTTTTCAGCTGCAGCAGCTTTTTTTATTTGAAAGAGTCCGTGTTGTCATTTCTTGCCTCCAACCCCTGCCATCATAAAATCATAGGGATGCTTTTGTTGGCAAAATTTCTGCTTGGAATTCGCTGGCCCTGCTATGTCTTTAATTCTGAAAGACTGCATCTTAGCTATGAAAAGGGTTATTAACCCCTGCAGCGATTTATCTAAATGGGAGGAGAGAAATGTCACATGTTTGCAGAGGCCTCCATGGGGGTGATTTGGATGAATTCATGGGTGCTGCTAGTGGAAGTCGGCATTTGTTGAAGAACAACCCCAGAACTCCTGCCTGATGATTTCTTTGTTGAGCCTGGATTGGAACTGCCCTACAACGTGCTTCTGGGCATTTTTCTGGGCATCTTTTCCATTTCTGGTCTTGGAGAGTCAGCAGGAGAGGAGGGAATGTCATCTGTGCTCTGTGTGTCAGATGTGCAGGACCCCAGCCCTGTGCTGTGTGCTGGGGAGGGGGATGACAATCTCCTTTCCCCTTACAGACCACTTTCTGTGGCTCCTGCAGGGGCTGAAGGGGAGGAAGAGGCTCACAGGGGATTCAGCCAAGCCAAGGCCTGAATTGCCCTGTGGAGATGCTGAACTCCAGGACTTGGCTGCAGGAGAGAGCAAGGCATTGCTCACCTGAATGGTGTCCTTGAACCCAGCCATCCTCTTGGATTGGGTGCTTGTGGACTCTGGAGTGGTGGGATGGCTCAGGCTCTGGTTTCTGGGGTCACACCTGTGCTGAGGGGGTGACCAGCTGAGTTGGTGATGGGGAACTGAAATCCTGAATTATTTCTGTCTTGGCATCTCTGCTGCCCAAGATGCAGCTCACAGGAGTGGTATCGAACAGATCCTTTTAAACAGCGCTGTAGATGTCGGAGCTTGGTTAGGGAGTCATTAAGTGTTTGAATCTTCTTGATGCCTGCCCAGGTGGATGCTGCTCCTTCCCTCTGCACCCGTAATTATGAGAGGCTGAGAGAGCAACCTCAATGGACTGGCGTAAAAGTTTAATGAAGCTTCAAGTCTTGGAGGTTGGGCTCTTGAGTCTGAGCTTGTTTCAGCTCTGGATCTAGGAAGGAGGGTTAACCAGAGAGGAGGAGAGGCTTCCTGCATGCATTACCTCAAGGACATTAAATCCCATGCTGATGGGAGGAGCTGTTATGGGCATGGATTAGGAGAAAGTACTGAAAGAAGACATCAGAGATGGGTGAAGGGCCCTGCGTGGTGAATGTAGTTCCAGGTGAGATGTTTATCCTTGGCAGTGGGACAGCTGCCCATGACAGGGACAAAGTTTCCTGTCCCCTGCTGTGCCAGATGCCCTGAGCAGCCCCAAACCCAGGCAGTGCAGGTGGGTGGGTGCTGGGATGCAGCAGGACCTGGGTGGCTCACCTGCTCTGTCTGGTGTCACTCCCTTCTCACAGCTCCTGTGAGAGATGCTCCGGGCTGGGGGGGTTGTTGGGATGCCGGGGTGTGGCACACAACAAGCTCCATGGCATTGTTTTGTTTCTCCATGGCCAACCAGGTTCAGAGGCACTGATGCCACCCATCCTTATCCCAGCAGGAGGGCATGAAGTGATGCATCTGGTTGCTAAACCAGAGGCCCAAATCCACTCCCAAATCCCAGCTCTGTTGGGATGGCCCATCCCCATTCTCCAGAGGAAGTGAGTTTCCCTGCCAATAATGTCTTTATGCTATTTCCAACCACATAACAAAACATCCCAGGAACTCCCTGAATCCTTGGCTTTTAAAGTAAGTATACCCCCACCTTGAACTGATTTATTTTTGCCTGTTTTGGCACTTCTGTCTTCAAGCATCAGCCATGATCCTTCCCTCCCCAGCCTGATGCCTGCAGAGCACCATTCTCAGGCAGAGAAGCCTCACCTTGGGGTGATGCTTTGCGGGTCTCCTTCGTCTGCTAAGGACGTATATCAGGCACATTGTGGGTGAAAGGTGCTGATGAAATGACACCCAAATCTACACATTTCCCTTTAGTTCCCTTGTGCTGGAAAAGTGCAGCAAAAGTCGACCAACGATGCATCTTGCCGAAGCTGCATTTTTTTTTCCATGAGGATTAGTGGTTCAAGAACGGGGATTTTCAAACTGACAAGCCCTTGGCAGAGAAATAATTACAGGCTTTTTTATCCTTTGTATTTCCTAAGTAGTTCTAAATAACTTTTTCCCTTGAGGCATTTTTTTAAGTCTAAAATATGGGGGAAAAAATGTGAATTTCCTTAGTGTCCTTGAAAATATGCAAGTTGTTTGTGGAGACCATTTAAGTTTCAGCTATAAGGTTTTCTGTATGCGTTTTTCGCTTTAACCACGTCCAATCAACCAAAGTTTCTTGGCTGGTGATGCTTCAGAAGTGGATCTTAGGAATGGGAGATGGAGGGAGATAGATGTGATCACTTCTTGGCCATCTCAGGAATGCGAGCTTTGCCTCTCCAGTATATTCCCCGGGGTTTTTACCCCACTTCTTGCTGTAAGAGAAGATTTCTGGGGCTAGTGGAGCGGGTTTTCCTTGTCAGCGTCTATTATTTGATTCCTCCAAGTTGCTGTGTGTCCCTCTGGGAACCCATGGCCATCCCCCTTTCCTCAGCATCCCGCAGCATTTCCAGGGGCTGCAGAGCCCAGTGGGGCTCACCCAGCCCTATCCTCTGCTGGGTCCTCTCCTTGCCTGTGCCTCCATCGTGAATACTTTGCCCAGTCTTTTTAATTTAAAAAACAGACAGTGCGATGTGAAAAAAACCTCCTGGGGGCAGCTGAGGGCAGTTCCAAGACACACATGAGCTTGTGCCTTTTATCCCTGGAAAAATTCACCTCCTGTAAGTTTCCATGGAAGCACTTAGCATGGTACCCTAATTTTCTGAGCACCTCTGTGCTGCACCATGTTTTATAATGCCTCTGTCCCAGCCTGGAGCTCTTTTTATCCCTGCTCTTTTGCCCCACTGGGAAGAGCCCTCTGGAGGATGCTGTCCATTCCATGCCTGACCAGGGAGGGAGGTATCCATTCATCCCTGATACTAAGTATTGCTTGTGATGTGCAGGGGGACCTGGGAGGACCCACTGGCGTTTGCACTCACTGCAGTATCACAGGGCAGTGCTGGGGCTGCGTTGTTGCATCTGCTGTCAGGGCAGTGCCGGCGTGCTCCCCTAGGATTGCCGGTGCAATATTCCTGCCGTGGGCAGGGAGGGGGGCCAGCCTGCTGTTAATAACAGCATTACTCTACCTTGGCTTTATTAAGTGAGGGAAGCCTCCTTTCCTTACACCCCAGGCATGTCTGGGTCTGGGTTTCAGGGTGAGAGGGAAGGAGCTGGCAGCAGAGAGGGGGGAGTTTGAAGTCATTAGAGATGCTTGGTGGAGAGGGGGGAATTGCCAAGATGGATGGCTGCGATATCTTGATGAGGATCCTCTGCAAAACCCCTCTGTGGGCTCTGCCCGACCCACCCCACTCCTCTCAGCCCTTCATCTCCCTTGGGACTATGGCATTTAGTGAGTGGGGTGGTGGATGCCTTGCTCTCTCCATTCCCCCCGCTGCTGAAGACCCTTTTAGGGTACTTAAATTCTGGTTGAGCTTGCGAGGAGGCCACAAGGTAGCTTCAGGGCTCACAAAGTCCCTTGTACCCTGCAGACGTGGTGGGTGACTCTGCAGGGGAATATATGGTGCCAGGGGTGGGGACCTGCCTGTCCTGTCTCTCTGCTGCCTCAGCCATCATTTCTCAGGAGAAGGATTTTTTTTTGCAGCTTCCCCTGTCCAGACACTGCGAATCCCACTAAAACTTTTGACTGGAGCAGGGATTACATGCTCGGGTTTCAGCCCTTGTCTGCAAGTGGTGTAAACTTTCTGCCGGAGCTCAAGTGACATTTTGTGGGAGATAGGAGAGTATTAAGTGTTGGTCCTTGCAGATAAAAATAGCCGCTGGCCCCACGACGTTTTCTGTTGTCTTGTCACTGCTCTGTCGCCTCCACACTGGTGCTCCCAACCTGGGCTTTTCTCATCATCAGCTGCTGGGGGCACCCAAAGCCCCACCCGACCTGCTCCCGCTCTGAACATCCTCACCTGCCTCTCCAGCAATGCTCCCTGTGGCCAGGACGGAGGTGGACACTGGGTGTAGGCTTGAGGCCAAACTTGGATAGGAGCAGCAGGTCCTGGGTTTATGTTCCAGGGGGCTTGAAGGAAACACCAAACCCAGGATCCCTCTGCCCCTGAAATCAAGAGTCCAAATTGCTCATTCCTGCCAACCTCACTGCTAGAGTGGGAGCTCTCCTGGTTAAGGAGCCCTCATGTGCGCACACGTGGCCGCCCGTCTGTTTTTCCCGTTGCTGTGTTTCCATGCTGATGTTTTTATCCTGAGGTTATAGCCGGAGTTGGCTCAGGGCCCTTCAGCAGCATCGGCAGAGCTGACTCTTGCCACTCCAGAAATGCGGGGCTGGGGCCGGGCGAAAGGAAAGGGAAGGAGAGGAGGAGGAGGAGGAGGAGGGAGCGGCAGGGGCTGGCTTGCTGCTTAGCTGGGACCCGCTCTGCCTCTG
>VZTH01018866.1:72711-123392 GCA_013397815.1 Aleadryas rufinucha
AGCGGCAGGGTCTGGCTTGCTGCTTAGCTGTGACCAGATCTGCTGCTGGGAGAGGCTCTCCTCTCTGCCTCTCCCACCCTGCCTGCCCTGCACCATTCCCCAGCTCTGCTTTGGAGCAGCATCCACCCGCTCCATCTCTGAAAACAGCCCATGTGGCTCTGGAAGAGCTCTTGTATGGCTGGTAGGATGGCAGCAGGGATGATTTCCCCTCCTGTTGAGCCTCTCTTCCTCATGGCTGGGCCAGGAAACCCCCTGGTATTGAACTCTATGGACTGGACATCCTTTGAGGGTGCCTTCCTTCCATCTGCTTGTTCTTCTGAGTGATGGTGCTCTCATCATTCACCCCAAGGATCTCTTCATGGGGAGAGCTGCATGGTCAGGCTGGCTTCAATGCAAATTTTTAATTGCAGCCCTTGAATACCTTTCTCAAACAAGTGAAAGCATTTGGGAGCAGCATCTTTTCCACATTCCCTTTGCTCTCTGGCTCAAGGCCCACCTGCTCCTGGGGGATTTATCATCTTGCCTGGTGTCATCCATCAGCTGAAGCATCTCTCCCACCAGAAATAAGGAACAACGTCCTCCTTGTGTGTATGGAGCCAAACCAATGCAATGGCACTTGGCCACTTACAGTAGTGGGCGATTACTGAGCCCCTGCCAGGAATTCTTTCAGTGGGATCGGGAACGCTGTCGGGTGTTAAATTTGTCCTGCAGTGTGTAACCTCTAAGCAGAGCCCGCCGTGTTTTGTAACGGGTCATATGATGCCGGCCACGGCAGCCGCCTGCCCTGCACTTCAAGGTCAGTGCTGAGCCGGGGGCCACAGGGGCAGCTCCTGGCTGCAGCCCTTCCTGGCTTCTGTGCCTCTCACCAGGCTCTGCTCTCTTCTGGGGCAAAGCCTCTGTCACCTCAGGAGCTCAGGCTTGGAGCTGGAGGCTGTTTTCTCCCTTTTGGAGAGGCTGCAGTCTGCATCTCAGGGTGTCTCCTTCCAGGGTGTGCTCCTGGGATGCAGACCCTGCCTGTGTCTCGTGTGCCCCCAACACGCTGTCTCCATATCTGCAAACCACTGCCCTTAGCCAGAACCTGGGCAGGTGTGTGGTAGCACAGATTCTTTCCCATGGGAATTTTTCTCTTCTTCTCCCTGTGTTCTATAAGTAAAGATAAGGTTTGGATGTTATTGAAACTGTCTCTGGAAAGATGGGCAGTTCTACCTGGCCTATGGGCCTAGGGGGAGGTTTTGAATTGACCCAATCCGGAGAAACTTTTAGAAGTCTATATAAGTTTTAGAATTAAATAATAAAATCAGAATTCCGCCTCACCCGATCCAGTTTGGTTCTTGCACTCGGCTAGCGCTCAACAGCGACACAGGTGCAGCTCATCCCCTGAGAGCTTTGCAGCATCATGCCAAAGACAAGACCTGCCAGTATACATACAGTCAATATTCCCTTGCTCTCCCTGCCTCAAAACATGTCCCAGTAAGGAATTTGTCTTGTATCCCTGAAGCCGAGGGAACTCCTGAGGAGAGGAGGGTCTGGCAGAGGTGAGGAGTGCAGGGTCTGCGTCATGAGGGATAATCATGATGCTGCTGCCTGCTCTGTCCCTTGGCTTTCAGCCCCCCACAGGAAAGCACATCCATCCCTATGGGAAGAGTCTCCCGTGGTCTTTATCAATAAATAAATGTTTTAGGCCCATCACTGTATCAAGGAATTAGAAGGGACTGTTCGGACAGGCCGTTAAGTAAGAATTAAAGGTTTAAAATATTAATGGGCAGTTGGCCCTCACCAGTTCTCTTGTTACATGAACGTTTCATTTATAATTTGGACCCAAGCTGGGAAGTGCTGAGAGATGCTCAGGCTGCAGCCTGCGCACCGGGGTTAACGTGGTGCTCTCTCCTGCCAGAAAATAATAAAAGCCAGGGACTGTCTAGGGATTGTGCATGAAGGATTAGGAAGAGGATATGCACGGGCCTGTCTGCAGCTGGTTGAAGTCTAGTGCAGAGGGGTGAGCCTGGAAATCATTGCTTTCTGATGGCTGTGAGGGGGCCAGCATGGAAAGGGATGTCTCTTAAAATCTGGGGAGCTCCACAGCCGGCTGATGCTTTTAGTGGGAGGCAGCGAGTGGATCCTCACTCCCTAAGAGACATCTGTGCTGGTCAGGAAGGAGGAAGCACCGTGGGGTGGATGCTTCTGCCTCTGCTTTCCAGGTGTTGCAGTTGTTCAGCATGCGTGGAGGATGCTGAGCTCAAGGGATTGTCTTTTTGGTGTGAGTGGAACATGCTGGACTCTGGGGAGCAGAGTTTGGGGGGTTTTTTGTGTATGAGTGGAGCTTGCTGGGATCTGGGAAGCAGGGTTTTTGGTATAAGTGGAAGATACTGGTTCCAGGGGCTGGGTTTTCAGTGTGATCAGAGAATGTTGGGCTCTGAGGAGCAGGTTTTTTTTGTGTGAATAGACTTTGTTAGACTCTAGGGACTGGATTTTTGGTGTGAGCAGAGGATGCTGAGCTCCAGGGACCAAGGTTTACCACCTTTCTATCAGATCCACGGATTCTGCTGGGATCCTGGCTTCATCCACAGCACTATCTGTGGCTTTTTGGCTTTTGAATCTGCAAGTCCCCAAGGCAGGGAGTTCAGTGAGGTCCTTGCCTACATTCACTGCCAGAGAGGAAAAAGCCAGAAGATGCTCAGGTCTTGTGTTTGATTGACTTTGATGCTGGCAGTGCTGTTCCCTGATATCATCACCTCGAGCTGGCTCAGGAAGCTGGAGTCACAGCTCTTCAGGTTAGAGGGAGCATGAAGATTTCCCAGCATCAGGTATCCACCATTAAGAATTTACCTTTGCAACCACCACGCTTGTGGAAAGTGCCTGCTGAAATGGAGGCATCGGAATTCCCCAGGGCAAGTCAGGGCTTTATGGCCCTTGCCCAAGACAAGCACTGGTTGCTTTTGTGGCAACTATTAATTGCTTCCTGAATTTAAAAAGCATAAGCAAACTCTCTTTGCTGGGGAACGAGTTACCTGGTGTGTAAATGCTTTGCCATTAATGCCTGGCTGACCCTGACGATGATGTGAGGACCAGAAGAGCTTTCAAAGAATTTACCAGAAACCATTTCAGGGGAGGTTGTGTGTTGTAAATCCTGAAGTAATGGGATGGAGGGAATAAGGTTAGATCATAGTTTGCAGAAACCGGGCACGATTCCCCATCGAGGGCCTTGAGATCATCAGAGCAGCGTGGTGAGGGGAGGCCCCCACGTGTCCTTATCCCAGCGACCCATGAGCGAGTTTACAACCTGGAAAATGAGATTATCGGAGGGTTTGTTTCACATGTGACACTGGGGAGAAAAACAGGGTCCTGTTACATCCAGAGGTGCATTCTAAAGCTGCAGGGGTTCCTGGAGGAGCAGCCCAAGATGGGGCTGTTCCTGCTGGGTCGAAGATGCCTATTGCACTCAGCACCCATTGCAGCAGCACTGGGGTGCCTTGCAGCCATTCGTGGGGGTGTCTTGGGTGGTCCTGTGCCTCTGCTGAGCTCTCCCCAGCTCAGGGAGATGCTTCACAAAGATATCTAACCGTTAGAGCAAGGGAGGCGGTGTCTATCTTGCTTTCACAATCTGCCCCGGTGTATAATCCATCTCTCCGCTCCTGCCGTGAGCTGTCCTGAAGCTGTTTGCAGGTTTCTAGGGGGCCCCCAGCCCCTCCTTGCCAACTCCCTGGCTCGGGGATGGGGCTGCTGAGCTATTTCACAGGGAGATGCTGGCGCGTGGGGCTGTTTGCTGCCTCCCCCCTCCAGCAACGCCTTTCATTTGCTTGCTACCTCGGCTGCTTTGCTCTTCCTCAGCTCCCCCCACAGCGGAGGGATGGGGCTGGGCCAGCTTTAGGGATGCCGATGCCTTTTTTTTTTTTTTTTCTCTGCAAACAGTGTTAAACTGCTCTCATTTGAAAGGGCAGGTGTGGGAAAGGAGCTGTTTCGCCTGCAGCAAAAAAGTATTTCCCAAATCCAATATCTATGCAATGAGGGTACCGTGGTGGGAATTACACATCCTTTCATGGGGCAGTGCTTGCAGGGAAAGCAGTCAGAGGCCACGCTGCCTCGAGTCCTAATAATAGTCTTGCTGGCTGCCTGGGGCAAGGCACTAGGGCTTGAAAGATCAAATCTAGTGGCTGATATTCGTCTGCCTGTTAATGTTGCTGTAGCAGATCCCATCCCACTTGTCCATCTGTTGTGGAATTGCCTGGCACATGCACGGGTCAGTGATGTTTTCAGGATGCCAGTGCTTGACACTGGGGAAGGTGTAAGTCTAAATTAGCATTGGGGTGTGTGTTTTTGCGTTTCGCTCTCTCCAGCAGAAGGACAGAGTTCAAAGGGGTTCTGGCCTTCCTGGAATAGGAAATGGCAGGATCCACCCTGGAGCCTTTTCTCCTCTTACCCAGAAGGGTCCCACCCCAGCTGGGAAGCTGTGTGTTCAGCTGGGTGTGGAAATGGGGATGGAAAAGTCTATGTGAGGGCCGTGCTCCACTTCTACTGCTGGTCTTTCCTCTTGAACACGTGTAAGGTTGTGTTTGGTCTGGGTCTGAGCTTGGGGTTTGTCTTTATTCTCCATTTAAAAGGGGAAAAAGAAATTCAAGAGGCCCCAGCAAGATGGGCTTGGAGCAGGGTGGCTCTCCCTCCACTGAGCAGGCGTTGGCGTCCAATTTTCTGTCTCACTTTGTTAAATGGACCTGTGAACCCGTTGCAAAGCCAAGATTGCAGCGGCGAACGCCCCGTGGCCAGATTGCAGGGTCTTGCTTAACCCAGTGCTGCTGGGCTTCTCCCCACAGTTTTCCTGTGAGGTCCCAGCTTCACCTTTTCACCAGTGAGGAACTCCCCAGGGCGGCACAACTGGCCCTGGGGGCCTGGGTTTTCTTTTGGAGGTAGGTATTAATCAGCCTTACAGATGCTTTCTGTGATACGAAGTTAGAGGTGGGAATTACCTTGTGATGGTCACAAGCCTGTTTTGAATGCAGTCCCTTCCTTTGTCCCTCTCAGGAGGTGGTTTGGAGGGACCTTTCCATGATGGCAGCACAGAGGTCACTCTTGACATTCGCTACCCCAGGAGAGATCAGCTCACGAGGTGTTCAACAGGTGACATCATTAGGCTTCAGCAGTGACACTGTGGAAATAAGCAGGGAGAATCTGTCAGCAGTTGGTTCCCTACCCAAGGGCTCTGTGTTGCTTTGATTTGGACTCCGTCCGTGCTCAGATGGTTTTCCTCCTGGTACACTCCTTCCCCACAGGCTTTCACAGGGACTGAGGCTGGCTTTGGCTTTCTGCCTGCACATACACAGCCTTGTGGCCTGAGGTGGTGATGTCACTGCTGTGTTTCAGCTTTGTGTGAGTCCTTTCCCACCTCTGCATCCCACAGAGGACAGAGGAGTCACCCGAGGAGGGGAGATGCTGTAGAAATCAAGGTGTGGCGGCCTGGTGTGCCATGTCCAACCACCCAGTGAGTCACATCCCGGCCTGACTTTGGTGATCACCAGTGCTAGAGGCAGAGAGTGCCAGGTGTGGATTGTTTTTTGGGAATAGGGACAGAGAAATACGACATCCATGTTTGCAAGCCAGTGGAGACATCTCTGGAGGAGGAGGTGTGGAGGTGCTTGGCATGCAGCTTGTGGAGGGGCTGGGGTGAGTTTTGGGGGCTTGGGGTCCCCTTTGCAGGGATGCTGCTGAGAGAGGCTGTTTTTATCTGGTGTTTTCCATTCTTTGGCTCAGCAGTGGAAGGTGAAGGGTTCCCCTGCCTGCCCTGGCTGTCAGCAGGGCTGTGCAGGCAGGACATGGGAAGGGAAGGAGAAGAGGATAACGCCCCAGCCGCGGGCCCTGGCCATTTCTGGACGAGTAGGTCATCTGGGTGTGGGAGGGGAGCTGGTGTCCAAGCCAGCCCAGAGAGGCTGGGATTGGGTGTATGTGTGATTTGGGGGAAAGTGAGAAGGGATTTCTTAGGCGAGAGGAATGCAAGTTTCCTCCTTCACATATGTCTCCTGTTCTTCCAGTTTGCAACAAAAGTCATCAAATTGCCCAAGACCTGGCAGCAAGGGACAGCCCGAGAACAGCCCACAAATCATGGGAAAGCTTCTCCCCTCCTCCCTGCCTGCCTCCAAATACTCAAGCATCAGGAACCACTTCAGTTCCCCTTTGGGCAATAAAACTCTTGCCCCTTCCCGATGTGGGGCGGCTGCACAGCCCAGAGCTCCTGCATGCTGAAGCACTGGTCCTGGTGGGTTAGAATTTGAGGTTTCCTTTGAACTGGTTGTACTTTCAAACAAAATAACGCTCCAGGGAAAGGCTGGAGTGCTCAGACATCTGGGGTGACAGCAGCTGTTTGCAGGAGGCACTGGAGGCACCAGCTACACATGGCTGGTGTGACTTTCATTGTCCCAGGTGGTGGGGACAAGTGGCGGTGACTCAGGTCCTGCTCGGTCTGCCTGGCTTATCGGGCACTGGGAGAGGAGACAGGGACTCCCCAGGATGCCCATCTGGGGAGCACCAGGGTTTGTGGGTGTGGGGTTCCAGCTGAGAGGTGAGGGAGCAGATGTCTCAGGATGAAGGGTGTTCTAATGCACCCAGCCCTTTCCTGCAGTCCTGCTGGCTGCTGTTTGTGTTTGGCAGAAGAAGCTGTTGGTGCAGCAGAGCTGCAAAGATCAAGTGAGCCCATCTGAGCCTTCCTCTTCACCTTCTGCATCTTGGAGATGGGCAAAGTCCCTCCTGCCATGGGAATGGAGAGATAAGGATTGCTGCTGGAGGGTTGCTTCATGCCAAGGTTAGGATTGCTGCTGGAGGGTGCTTCATGCAGTTTTCTCTGTCTCTCCTGGGACTCCAGGAGCAGTGTGAGAGAGGCTGCCGCCCCACCATCATCCCCACTATGAGTGCTGGCATCCTGCCTGGTTTTGCATCCACATGGTTTGCACCAGGAGGTGCAGGTCCATGAGGATCACTGTAAGAAAGGCACTCTGGTTACCTCATTTTGGTCATTCGAGTAATTATAGGATTTTCTTACAAGAAGGCAGTTCTATCCATTTTGCTATTCAGTGTAGACTGGCAGTGATACCAGGACTGGAATCACCAAGGTGTCCCACCCTCAGGGTCCAGCCTGCATCCAGTGTCCCATAAGACAGTCATGGGGCAGTTTTCACCAGGTGGTCTAGGGGCTTATGTGATGGAGTAGACAAGGGGGGCCTCAGCATGACAGAGGACAGGGGCATCTGGCACATCATGCTGGTCGAGACAGAGTGTGCAGTGAGCACTGGTGGCACTGTGAGGCTCTGCAGAGGGGGAGAGGAATTGCTTCTATGTAATTCCTTCTAAGCTGGAGTGTGGGGATCTCCTTTAGTGGCACAAACGCAGCCATGAGCTCTGCACACCAACTGCTGTCCCCCTGCCTTGCCCACCCCAGGAGAAGGTGACAGCTGTGCCACCTCTCACCTTCCCGTGTGTGGCCAATCCACCTGGGAGTCAGGATGGAGCTGCAGCTTGGAGGGGAGGTGTTTGTGCAATGAGGTTTCCTGAGCCCAGGTGAGGGGAAACAGCTCCAGGTGAAGTCAAGTTTCATTTAGTGGTTCTACCTGGGATGTTATTTTTTTCCTACTAGAGAAGTCCACCCCAGCAGGATGCCCTGCCAGCATGAGGTGCTGGTCCTTCTCCCACTGCCTGGTGAAGCCATGCAGGCTGCCCTGCTCCAGCCCCAGGACGTGGCTCGCAGGGAAGGCGGGGGCTGCCTTCCCTCGTGGGCCCGACATGCCGCTCCCACACCGAGCCTCTTTCTGCTTCCCTGCTCCCGCCTTCCTCCTCCTCCCTCAGCATCTGCTCCGGATGTTTTTTCCCTGAACTGCAGAAGCTGCATTTTTCCAAGCTGAATTTCCTTTGTTATTTTTTTTTATCTCTCCAGGGTCCCCTTCAGATTGCTTTGCTCCCTTCCATCCTCTCCAGTTTATTATCTTCTGTGAATGTTATTACCATGCTAATTAGTCCCTAATTGCAATTGCGAATGAAGATGTCAGATAGGGCTGATGCTAACTCTGATCCTTCACAGTATTAACCCTGATCCTTCACTGTTTTTCTCTGAATCCTGCATATCCATCTGTACCTGTCCCATCATCTTGGCTGTGTTACCTGGTTTGGTTTCACAGAGGGATGCTCACATGTGTGTGAGATTGCTCCCCTAGGAAAGACTTGCTGAGACCCAGCATAGGGTGCTTTATAAACCCCCCAGGGCCAGCCTGGTGATGAGTGCAGCTCTGAGAGACACTTTCTAGCTGGTCCCAAGGTTTTGTCTCGAAGTCAGGGTCATGACTGGCTCTCCATGGTGGCCCCCTTGAGAGGCAGAAGGGAAAGGATTTTGGAAAGTTGGAAGAGTGGCATTTGCCATCCCGCCTATACACTCAACCCTCTGGCTGCTCAGGCACTCTGCAAAGGTCTTCCATGCCTATAAATAGGCAGAGAGGTAGGCAAAGAGATGGGGAGATGGGATGAGGACAGGCGGGGAGCCAGCCTGGGCCGGCATCTGGAGCTCTCATCGCCTTTGTGCACACAAGAGGTGCAGTTTGTCCCGGCCACGCTGTTCTCAGCAGGCAAGGTTTGCCCCCGCAGAGCCTATTTTTGAACACAAAACCCCCTGATTACCTCTTGGAGGTGCTGCAGAGAGCTGGGGCTGCCTTGTGGAGAGGTGTCCTGGCTCTGCTGCGGGACACGGAGCCACGTGCTCCGAATAGCTCTGTGCAGACGTGGCCTATGGAGATGAAATGTGGCTCTTGACCGATTGCGAATAAATCAGGGTCAGGAGCTTGAATGCTGGCCAAGAAACCCAAAGGGATAAAATATAGTCTCTCTACAGACTGTTAGCAAACAGCACGTGGGCTGAGATCTGCTAGATAAATTTATGCGCTGTGAATTGTTCACCCAGCTGTGGTGGAGGGATGGATGGACCCACAGAGAACTAATAACCATATGTGGTGGACATGCCTTCGGTGCTGACCTTTAGAGGGAGGTGGCACGGTGACATCTTCTTAGGGATGCCACCGGGAGGGAATGGGGCACATGTGTTGCTTGACGCGAGGGAGGGGGATTCAGGCTGCCTCTGCTCTGTGCGTCCAGGAGACAGGCTGGCAAAACAAATTGCTGCTTCTGACCTTGGTTTTCCCATCGTGTCATTTGACATGGATTGAGGATAAATACCAGGCTTTTAGCCTTTGCTTGGTTGTTTCCATGCTCATGGGACTTGCCAACTTGAGAGCTCCCATTCCTGGTGCAGCCCAGGGAGATCAGTTTAAAGTGGGAGGTGGTTTTAGGGGGAAAAAGTGAAAAGGTGGGATTCTTGCCCAATTCCAGGCTGTGGGCACAGGATCTCCAGCACCCACTGTCACCCATTCCAGGGTGAAATGCTGGGAGCTGGCAGCACTGCCCTGCCCATGGGGGCTGCTTCCTCTCACTCGCCCCAAGTTCCTTGTAGCCACAAAAGGGAACATTGACTTCCTGTTGGGATGAAACATCCTGGTGGCAGAACCAGCTCCAGACAGGCTGACTTAATGAAACTTTGGGCTCAATTCATCTGCTTTAAACTGGAGAGATGGGCCTGAGCCCAAAACATGGAGCCAAACAGCCTCATACTTGTCCAAGCTGCAGAGGAGCATGAGTGGTTTGTAGCTGGTCCCTCCTTTCTCTAACCAGGCATCTGCTTCCCACCCTCCACCCCGGGATGCTGGATGTGTGCATGCTGTCATCAGATGGGACTGGCTCCTACATATGTGTCAGCATCTTACATATCCACAGCTCTGTCCTGGCCTTAGCCCAGCTTGCAGGGATGACCTGACCCCCTGTGGGTACCAGGCCTTGCGCCCTGGTCTGGTTATGGGAAGGCCACTGCTCTGTGTTCTTGTCTCATTTTACCCCCCAGCACTGCAGGGGGAACCTGAACTCGCCCAGCTGTGATTCAGAGAAGTGTGGGGAAAAAAGTATCCCTGTTTTGGGGGGAAAAAGCATTTCTCTATGATGCTGGGCCAGTCCTGCACTCCGGGGCTGGCTGGGCAATCTGCCTTCCCTGGGCTGTGGGGGATGTCAAGGGAGATGTGAACTTTCCCTACTTTCTGGGATTTGCAGCATTGTTTTGAGGGTGAGACTTGGGAAAAGAGGCTTTTTCAAGGCTGAGCATCCCTGACAGCCTGGGAATCCTCACTGGTATGGACCAGTGGCTGGCTGTGTCCAGCATCTCTCCTGCACTGCTGCAGCAGGGTAATCCCTGCTCCGGCCCCGACAGGCTGCAGACAGGCTGGCTAATCCACGGCCTGCCTCCGTGGCTAATCCATCAGCTCCCCTTTGCCACTCCCCCTGCACCCCCTGTGCCTTTGCCTTGGGCTGTGACTTTTGACACAGGCAGGACACATTTAACAGTGTGCTCTGAACGCTTTGCAAGTGGCCACCGGTGGGTTGTGAGCCGTGGGGCTGTGTCATGGCTCCTGCTGGAGTGACACCAGGGTTGGCATCGCCGTCCCAGCCAGTGCCGGGGACCCCTGTCCCGGTGGCAGCTGGCAGAAGATAAGAGTGACCAAAGGCTGGTGCCTCTGCGTGTGAGGGGGAAGGATCCCCACCGTGCCTCACACCACCGTGCAGTTCAGTCATCTCATTTGTTCTTTTTACATCTGTTTAGACTTCATCAGAGCAAAACACAGCAAGTTTTTAACACTGTTTCATCCACCAAGGTGTCTTTCCTTTCTCCCTGTGGTGGTTGTGGATTTTTACAAAACCTTTGAAGGAAGCCACAGATAAAACCCGGAGCAGTGAAATCAGTGTGACAAAGTGTGACGAGGTGCTGGGGTAGGGTGTGCCTGTCGCTTTTGGTGGGGCAGCTCAGAAAAGCCCAGCACTGCACAAGCAAACCCTACAGACATTGTGAGGGAAAACCTTTCTTTTTAATTTTTTAATTTAAAGGATGTAATTCGGCAAGAATCTGTCAGCGTGGTCAGTTGGTCAGATCTAACCTCCTGCTGGGACACATTTCTGGTCACTGTGGGTGGGATTTGTGACATTGCCACTCTGTGGACTCCCATCCCACTGGCACAGCCACTTGCTGGGAGAGCCTTCTCCCGAATGAAGGCGTTGGGATATCTTGTGCGAGGGGTTCGCAGCTAATTGGTACAATCAATATTTGTTTTGCAAATGCAATTGGAGGGAAAGAGGGATTGAGAGCGCCAGAAATTCAATTGACCTGTAAAAGCAGATACAGTGTAAAGGGAATCCTTCCCCTGCCAAGCAAATATTTAGAAAGGAAAAGCAATAAAATGAATAAGCAACAAAGTAATATCCTGCCTCCACGGCCGCCGGAGGCTGCTGGGAAGGGCTGCTGCCCCTGATGGTGCGATAACCCTGAGCAGACGAGTGGCAGGAACCTGTTTCCTAGAGAAAGCATGTTTGCTTTTGCCATCTAATTCATCAAAAGCTCATCCTGCTGCCTTGACAGCACTGGGACCTGTCTCGGGTAGCCTGGCAAGCTGGGCACTGTCCCCGTACCCCTGCAACCATGACTGTGCCATAAACCCAGTGGTGGCACAGGGGACAGGGGTGTCCTTGCACCCTTGTCTCCTCTTGTAGGGGTCTCTGCTCTTTGCTGCCACATCCCTGCTCAGCCTTCTCTGGTGCCTCGGTGATGAGAACACACTGGGGAGGGTTGTGGGTGCTGTGGGGTGTGAGTGGTGCGTGGGAAAGAGCATCAATGGTTCCTGCCTGGAAGGACATTCCAGTGCGTCAGCACTCCTTGGTGCGAAAATCAAAATGGTTAAGGGAAAAAAAAAAGAAAAGATATGTTTTTAGATCAAAAAACTCCAGAAAAACATTTTGGGAAGGGAGTGGTGAGATGGCATCCAGCCAGGGCTTTGGCTGGATGGAGCAAAGCACCCGAGTCCCTCTTTGCCAGATGGCTCAGCATCCCTGGGCACAGCCCTTCAGTACCCATGTGACTTGAACTTAGGCTCATGGCTGAATTTAAAAGTCTCTGTGGAAAGCTAAGATTTTTCAGAAAAAGGTACCTAATGCACACATATATTTGTACATGTATATATATATATACACCCACATATATATGTATAAAATAGGGGAAATAGAAAAAAGGAAAATAATTTTATGGGGAAGCTCTTAAACCAGCTCCAGTGCTGATTATCTTTAGGCCACTTTGGAGCCTTTTGAGCATCTTCCCCCTGTGATGGATATTGACCCCTCTGATGGGTGTCCGGATCTGAGACTTCTTATCATTTACTGGCAGCAGTTAGAGCCTTATCTGGGGGCTACTGGAATCACCTTGAAATGCATTCACTACACAGAAATCAAAAAGAGGTTTGGATTTGCACTGGTGTATTACTGAATTTTCAAGGAGAACATTGCCTGAAAATGTGAACTTCCTCAGACTGAAGAGGAAAAAGCTGTAGAGAAGCTCAAGCAAATTTTGAACTCTTAATAATAAAATTTTTCTGAGGTTTTATCGCTGTTGATTATAAGACTGAGCCCCTCTAGGATGCTCAGTACCTCCCAGAAGCTGATGCTCACACCCACGAAGGCAGAGCTCTGGTTTTCCACACATGAGATGTCATTTGGGACCAGGTCTCTTGAAGGGATCACGGAGGATGAGCTGCTGCCCATGCCTGGACTGGCTCTGCCTCTGCATCCCCAGACCACTGATGGCATGAAACGCCCCTCGGGTGCCATCATCTGTTATCTCATCCCTGTCTCAAGTGCCACAAGGCTGGAAAACACACCCCAAACATTCATTTCTCCCGAAACCCCATCCTGAGAGCACACACTAGGAGGGAGCAGCAACATGAGCTCCTCAGATCAGGGTGGGGGGGGAGGGGGGAAAGATGGCTTAAATTTAATGTCTTTTTAGCTGAGTATTTCCATTCATTCCAGAGCATATTCCTCTGGCATTTCCAGCACGCTTGTTTAGCCGAGTAGTTAACAAACTTCATGGAAACACATGTTATAGTGCTCTCTAGTGCACGGAGCTATGTATGAAGGATGCCTCTTCTGAGATATCTCGATGTGAGCACAGCTTTTGCTCCGGAGCAGCCCGTTAGCCACAACAGCTGCTTCCCATTGTGGAAATGCTGTTGAGGAAAAAAAAAAAAAATCCTCAACCCCATCCCAACAACTTGACAACACACGCAGATGATATTTATGCAAAACCCTGGGTGAGGGTGAGCTGGGGCATAGGGAAATAAAAGATAAGGCAAGAAATAACCCAGGCGGGAGAGCGCTATCTCCCTGCTGGCAGCGCCCGGTGCGCTCCCGCCGATCTCTGTTTGCCGAGCTGCTCCGAAGCAGCTGGTCCCTGTGTCCGACTGAGTTTACTCTGTTTAGCTTTTATACAGCCCAGCGATTTTTATAGCCGCCGGAGCGCCGGGAAGCTCCGCAGGATATTGGCCGCCTCCTAATGAGAATTTGCCGCGTTGGCACGTCGGCACAAACACCCCGTGAATTTTAAATGCCTGGGAAACGGCAGCTCCTGCAGCCCCGTCCCTGGATGCTCCAAGAGTCCTTGGGGAAACATGGGGTTGCTGTTTAATAAAGGAAAAGGCAAGCCGTGGTTGTAGCCTAGGAGACTCGAGAGCAGCCGGGAGCCCCAGCGCCAGGGCATGGCTGGACCCAGGGCACCCACCCTGGCCTCAGTGGTGATGCTCCAGGAAAGCCTCACGAGGCCAGGGGAGCCCACACTGCCCTGGGCACTCCGGGATTTGGGGGGTCCTAAAGGTGAGATTGGGCTTATGGGTCCAGGCAGGTGTTGAATGCAGTCCCCTGGATTAGCCTGATCCCTTTTTGAACCTGTTGGTGCAAGGTGGAGGTGAATTTATGGCATCACAAGGGAGTTGGGGCTGGAAAGGACTGGAAATCTTCCCAGTCCTTCTTCTGCTTGGAGCAGGGCTGACTTGGATGCTGGATCAGGTTGTTCAGGGCTGTAACCAGTGAAGTATTGGCTGTGCCCGAGGAATGAGATTTCTCTGTTTGATCTGAATGCTCTGTCGTTCCTTTTGTTTGTTTTTTTTTAGTAACTCTCCTTTTGAAAATCTGAATGGAAAATAGAAAGGTTTAATTTTGGTTTGTGTCTGTATTAATTTTCCATCACAGGAGGTTTAAAAAAAATCAGAAACAAATATAATGACTTGCAAGAGGGAGTACATTAATCTGGAGCAGAATGAAAATAGCTCCTTCCCCCACGGTGGTACGGCACGTCAAAAAACCAGCGTGTGTGTAAAATCCCCAAGGGGGTGGGAAAGCCAGCCTGCAGGAGGTTTTAGCCAGGATATCTTTTTCTTGGAAAACAAACAAAAAAAGAATAGTTTTCAAGATCTTCACATTTTTATCCACAAAATGAATGACACGAACAGCATTTCCTTCTCTCCTGGTTATTCCTGCCTCGCTCACAAAGCCAGCCAAATCGGGGTGGTGGCGGCAGCAATGGCACATCCTCTTGCTCCTGGTGACTTTGCTTTTCCATCATTTGCCTCTCCATTAATCTCAGTACAAACAAAGGCTCTGAAGAGACAAGCTGAAAAGCTCCTGGGGGTACGTTTAAATCAGTCCTTTCTAATAATGTCTGTCGACCTCTCTGTGGAAGCACTGCTCCCCAAGGAAAGGACACGGAGCTGCGGCAGCGTGCTGAAATATGGTGGGGTGTAATTAATTCTGACCTCTGGCTCCCGCTCACTCACTCTCAATATTAAATTTGACTAGTGATATTGTGGTTTTTCAATTATCCTTGTTTTCTTGGGGGCATGGGGGGGATGAGGGGGGTCGCTGCTCAAAATTCAGCTTGGTGGGAGACGCATCGCTTGGATGCAGAGCTGCTGGGCTGTGGGCTGGATGGGATCGATCCTTGAGTTGGCTTCACAGGCATGGCATTAGGGCTTGGACATGGTGTTGTGTGTGCCTCTCTCCCTCCTACCTGTGTCCCTCCTGCCTCTAAAACCTGGTGCTTCATTGGTGCTGGGATGGGACCAACACCCTGTCTGATGTTACACACTGTTATAGGGGGTGGGGGGACACGAAAAGAATGGCCTTTAGGGAAATGGGGAGAAAAATCAGCATTTTGGTCTTGTCCTTCTGGCCTTGCCCAGGAGATCGCTTTCTGGCCACTCCTGCAATCAGCAGAGGATTTTTATCAGGCTCCTGGAGGGGACACAGAGCCATCAGCTGCTATAGGACTTTGTTGGTGAAAGTCTTATTAGTGTGTCCTTGGTCAGAAATGGAGCAACTCAAAGCAGCCTTGGGAGAGGTGCACTTGCTCGACCTTTTACTTGGAAGCAGGGAAGGCTTGAGGGTTGCTGGTGTGTTTTGGCAGCGGCTGCTCACTGGGAAGGCTTCGTTTGTCTGTTTACTTAACCCCATCATTGTAGCTGTGCCCCTGCGTGTCATGCCATGGTCTCTGGAGGGTCCAGGAGGTGTTAAGTGACCACTTTTGGACCCCATCCAGGAGTCAGGGGCGAAGGTGCCCTTTCCTGGGAAAGCTTGGATGGTTCCCACATAGCAGAAGGAGGATTGAACAGCCCGGCATCAACTCCCTCTCCTCTGCTGCCCCCCCTTTCCTCTGTGCCACCACCTCCCCAGTGTGTCCCTCATCACCGGTGTCCTCTGCCGTGGGGCCGGGCCCCAGGGGGGGACATGGGACTGCTCAGGTACTCACATCAGAGCAAGAGCTCCTTCAGGGATGCTCCTGCAGAACACTCATGCGTGGACTCCATAATTTAACCTCTTCAAAGCCTTTGGGTCCCTGGATGGGGCTGCCCCCTCCTCCACACCTCAGCCATCCCCAATACTGGCTCTGCCTTTGAGAGCAAGCTGTGCTCATTGGCATCCTCTGCCGTGGTGGGCTCTTCTGGGGAGGTGTGCGGGGCTGGGATGCATGGCACAGTGGGATGCTGGATGGGGTAAAACCACTGGATTAGGACCCTGAGAGAGCTGGGTTAGGTGAAGAAGGGTGAAAAACAGGACTCTCAGGCTTCACCTCCCTTCCTTGTTCTCCTGGCCTCTTGGAGCATACAGCCACCAGCCAAGTGCTCAGGGGTGAATCTGCAAGAGGCCAAATCTTGGCTTTTTGGACTCCCTGTTCCCTGTTGACGGCAGCACCTCAGCTGGACCCCGGGGAGAACTTGCACCCCAGGGCCATGGAGACGAGCTCGCATCAGCCCCTGGGGTGGAATAAGCCCGTTTCAGCCCAGTTGCCAAGTCCCCTCAAAGTGTCGGAAGATGCATTCAGGCAGCAGGAATGAGAAGGGCTTGAGCTGGGGGGGAGGGAGGAGAAGGGAAATTAAAGGAGAAAAAAAAAAAAAGGAAAACGCCACTTGCTGCAAAGCGAGCGAATTCTCCAATAAACCTGAATCTGCTGAGAATACATTTTACAAACATGCAGTGAAGTTGGCTGCTTTTGTTTAGGCGTTTGTTAAGCATTAACTAAAGAATGCCATGGTCCAGCCTGCTCGGTGTGAAACCTAATTCTCCCCCTTTCTGGAGCCATGGCATGGAGTGCTCAATTTTTTTCTCTCTGTAGGACTGCAGCCTTCTGGTACTCCAGCCAAAAAACACTCATATTTTAGCAAGCTTAGCCCCAGCCCCGTTGCCAGGCAGTAAAGCGAACACTTGTCCGCCTCGGGGGGGAGGGAGCTGGGAGATGGGGAAGGGTCAGGAGAAGAGCCCCGGGGAAAACATCCCTCCTCTGTCCCACTGGAGAGCTCTCTGAGGGCTTGAGGTGCACAGGGAGGGAAGTGAGGGCAGCTGTGGGTGCTTTCCTCCATCAGCTTGGGAGCCTGGAGACACGGTGTGTGTTTGGGGGTGCCCAGGATCATTGGTGCTGAGTTGTGCTCTGACTTGTGCTCCCCATCCCCAGGATGTGCCAGCCTGCTCTCCATAGCACTGAGATGGACTCAGCTCTTTCCAAGTTGCTCCCATGGTCTCAGCACCCCTCCTGCCAGGGCCAAGGGTCCACGTGGTGCCCCATGGCTGCAGCTGGGGGATGCCCTCACTGTCACCAGGGTGCATTCATCCCCCTTCCTGCTTGGCCATGGTCGATGCCCTCTGCCTCATCCTTTGGCTCCATGAGGGTCAGAGTGGGGACAGGGTGACATGAGCCTGGCAGCAGCAGGGCAGTGGCTCATTCCCAAGCCATGGGTGCAGGGTTGACAGCAACTGGCATTTTTCCACTGCCAGCCTCTCAGGGACCCAGTGCTGACGTACCCCCTTCCAGCGAGTGACAGTGAGTGAGAAGATGACCAAGTGCCAGGACAACTCAATCCGGTGTCCTCAGTCCCTGTGGCTCATTGCTGGTGCTCACCGCGAGCCTCCTCCCACACTCCTTGTGCCATGCGTGGCCATTGGCTCATCCCCGTGCCAGGGTCATGGCCCTGGTGGGATTCATCATTTGGAGATGGCTCTGAGTGCCAGGCTGGAGCTCCCTGCCACTCCTGACAGGTTGGTCAGGATCTGCTCAGGCTCCTCCTGGGCCACGATGAGGGCGTGGGATGAGTTGGTCAGGTCTCTGCACAGGTACATTGGACAACCCAGCATCCCTGCGGATGTGTCTGCTCCGGGCAGCCCCGGCAGGGCAGCCGCTTCCTAGGGACCAGTGCCAGTGTGCGCTCACTCAGGGGCTGCCCCTGCCCCTCTCACCACATCCCTGGCTCAGGCTGGTGCTGGCAGGGAGGGAAGCATCCCTCCTCCCAGCAGAGCTGCCTCACCTTCCCCGCGGCCCCAGCCAAAGCTCGGTGCGGCGATTGAGATTTGTCCGTCACGATTTAATATCGGCGTCCGTGCCCCGCCGCCCCCACCCCGGGAGGCTCGGCGGGGCCGCCTTTGTATGCGGCGCACGCAGACAGACAGCAGCCGGGAAGCGCCCGTCAATCACGGCCCCTTTCAGCCTGTCACCTCCAAAGAAAGGGAGGAAGAGGGGCTGGTGGCCCCGGTGGGAAACGGGGGCTGCCCGCGCCGCACCCCGTGCGTTGGGAAGGGACTCGAGATGCAGCAGCACCCCAGAGGTGGCTTTGGCCGTGTGTCGGCATTTCCGGGTTTCAGTGATGCTGCGTGGATGGGAAAGCTCAAAGGAGAGGTCTGGGGTGCTTTCTTGGGAAAGAGGAATGGTGTGGAGAAGTGGGATTGCATCCTGGGGGATATGCCCAGTGCCGCCAGAAATGTGGCACTTTTGGAAATGCCCAAAATATTTTGCTTCAAGGTTTCCTTGAAAGCCACCTCCAGGCCCCTTTCTGCTTCAAAACTGCAGATTGCCATTTCAAAAGGGACCTAAACGTCAAAAAAAGAAAAAGGCAAATGAATCAATACAAGAACAGGAATATTTTTACGATCAGACACAAAAGGCTATGTGTTGTGATAAAAACTGCTCACATCACTGGTTTTTCGTTCCAATTTCTCCTAAGCTGACTGGGTTGGTTTCATTTACAAAGAGTCACTGTCAGTGCTTCAATGAGATGTTTACTGAGCTGCTGGTGGCAGCCTGGTTCTCCACCAAGCATCCCAGTGCTGAGCAGGTCTCCCTGTCTGGTGCCCTGGCCAGCTTCCCACCTGGCTAAACAAACCCAGTGCTGCCAGTCAGGCCTGACTTAGCTTTGGAACCACAGGTTATGGAAGGAAAAAAAGCCCTACTGAGAGCTAAAGCATCCCTAGGATGGCATAAGTGAAGGTGGCTCCCATAGCAGTTTAGGGGGTGGTAATTTGTCCTTGGTTTAAAGTCCTAGAGCCCATCCTTCTACTCCTCTGGGCAGTGTCCTGTAGGGAAATGTAATCTCAGAGTCCCCTCCACAGGAGCAGGGAGGCACAAAAAGAGGGGAGAAAAGATGGCATTTACTCTGTGGCCTGCTTGCAGCAGGAGAGAGCTGGGCATGGAGCTGAAGGTCCCAGAGATGGAGGAAAACCTCTCTGGATTCCAGGCTGGTGTGTCTCACTCAGGCTAAAATTGTAAATTAATTGTTAAATCTGGTGCTGGAAGAAAATTTTCCTTCAGCCCCATCTCAGGCTGACCGGGGGAGTTCCAGCTGGGTTATCTATGCTTATGTGGGGTTATTCCCAAAGGGGAGCATCCATGCATGGGGTTATCCATGTGTGGGGCTATCCATGCATGGGGTTATCTGTATGGGGGGTTATCCATGCAAGCTGTTATTCCCCAGTGCCAGTAGGGTAGCTGGTACAGTCTGGGTCTCAAGGCAGCTGGGACAGCAACAAGACTCTTTGCTCCCTCTCCATTACTACCTGTGGCAGACTGTTTTTTCTGCCTGTGACCTTTTAGTGCCTGAGGTCTCCATTTATTGTGTGTTTATAAGGAGCTCTTTATGGTTTCATACTGTGGAAGAGGTTTTATGGGGATTTCTCTGCAGCTCACGTCGCCCAGGAATGGGGGAGTCTTGCATTGGGCAGAGAAAGACACCTGGACTGACCAGCATCCCTCAGTGGGAGCTGCTTTGAAAATAAAGTCCTTTACTCAGCACCTAGGAATAGCTTTAAGTGTCCGATATCAGGCAGCCATTTACCTAAATCTCACACCTTCCTGCTGTGCAACACACTTTGGGCTTGGAAACATCCACTGTTGGGTTGGTGCTGCTGTGCTGGGTTGGCAAAGGTTTGTGGCTCTCTAATAAGTGCCCTGGAAACAAATTTTGGGCACATTTATTCGTGGAGATTAGATGGTAGTAATGTAATATCTTATCAATATTTTATTACTGAGAGCAGTTGGTAATCCCAACAGGTAAGGCTTAAACATCATTTAAACAGGATGAGAATGTGTTGCCAGATGAATACAAATCGCCTCCACTTTGACATAAAAGAGACATAATTAAAGATGAAGTGACTACAGAAATATTAACGCAAGTCAGTGTGTGTTTGAGCTGGAACAAGAAAAAATGACCCTTCAGAAGAGATGCTTTCAAGGGAATACACATCCCTCTCTTCCCAGGGCAGTCATAGGGGTGTTGGAAATACACAAATCTTAGAGACAGGCAGTTGTATATAAACTTGGGAAATTAAAGCTGAATGTAGAAAAATAAAAGCTACTAATGGCAATATATGGAATTATAAACTCCCTAACCTCTACCTTTTATTCGATGATTTCCCACTTTCTGTGGTGACGATAGTGTTTTATAAAAGCTTTATAACACCCCTTTCCTACTTCTTTGGGAATGCCACCTTTTGCTGACCGTGCCCAGGATTTGGCTGGCATGGGGGAGAGCGTTGCACCAGACCCTCATGCTTGCCAGCACTGTTTGGGGAAAACCTGGGAGGGAGCAGGCACTTTTTTAAATGATCCTCGTTTGCTGATGGTTTTCCCACAAGGGTTTTGCATACATCTGGTCCTCTGCTTGGCAGAATGGGGCTGATTCAGCACATTTCCTATGTGAGTTTTTGTAACAGCCAAAAAAAAGAGATGGGATTGAAAGCCTGCTGGTGGCTGCAGGGCTGCCTGTCCCCTCCCCAGCCCCACAGCCCCCCAGCATTCCCCAGGGATGACACGTGGGATGGGGACCGTGGAGGTGGGAGCTCTCTGGGGCCAGTGGAAGACTGAATGCAGCACTCCCTGTGCAGGTCCCTGGGGCATCCCCAGGCTGGGACTTGGGCAGTGCTCGGAGATAACCTCTGCAGGATGTGTGCTGACTTTTGACTTCTCTTTCTGGGCCAAAGTCACCAAGACAGGGGAATAATAATGTCCAGTTCCCACAGATATTTCGGACAAGACTGGGAGAACAGTGGGTTTTTTTCTACATGATGTCCAAGCCAAGAACTCAGATATCTGGGTGTGGCAAAGAGGTGCTGGTTTGATACCTTCAGATATCTCTGTTGGTCATCCCATTTACTGAAAATACCTGGCCTAAGATTAATTCCAGGTGCCTCCAAGTCCTCTCAAGCCAACACTGATGCTGCCACCTCTGCTCTTCTCACCACGGGTTCCCCAGCTGTAAATCATTGATCATTCTCAGCAAGGACATTTAAAGCTGGAGAAAGAAAAGTTCTGTTTCAGCCTAAAGTGTTATTGCTGTTGTTATTATTATTGGTTTTTAGTCTAAAGCCAGTGTTGAAAGCTAGGAACAGTTTAATTAGGGATGCCTCAAACACTGTCACATCAATGTCAAGGAAGAAGCTGAGCTTTTCCTTTCCCTTCTGACAGGTCAAGTCTTCAGTCTGGAACTGGCTGTCTCGGAGATTTTTATGATATATGAGACATTCCTGATGTGTTTGCAAGTGGGAACGGGGTGACCCAGGCCAGAGGGATGGGGTGGTTTGTGGATGAGTGAGAGTGGGGATGATTTCTGCAGGTGCTTGTGGAGAGGCACGGATGAGCTCCCTGGCCCAGTTGCTGTCTCCAGCATCTCCTTGGGCCTAGGCATGAGCTGGAGGGAGGTGACATGTGGAGTTGGCTTGATAAAACTCATGTGGATGTGGTGGTGTCTTGTGGTGGTGGTACCTGGGCTGTTGGGTTTGATACCTTTTTTTTTTGACCTGGAGCATCTGGATGTTGGGGTCTTCATCACTTGACCACATTCATGGTAAGCACCTGGTAAGAACCAAAACTGCTAAAGTTGACCCAAAGGCAGCATCCCCCCATTGGCACCATGATGAGCTTACAGCACTGAGAGCATGTCCCCCGTCACTGTGGGGTGCCAGCACCATTGTGCCCAGCCCCCCAGAGCAGCCCACACACCAAGGGGGTGACACGGCGATGCTGTGTCAGTGCCCATCTCCCTGCCACGGGTACTCCATCCCTTGTCTCACAAGCTGCAGGGTGTCACAGCGGGCTGTCCTCTCGCTTGTCCCGCAGGCTGTTCGCGGTGAAATGCACGGGGTGCCTGGAGGCCATCGCGCCCAGCGAGCTGGTGATGCGCGCCCAGAAGAGCGTCTACCACCTGCACTGCTTCTGCTGCTGCGTCTGTGAGCGGCGCCTGCAGAAGGGAGACGAGTTTGTGCTGAAGGAGGGGCAGCTGCTCTGTAAGGGCGACTATGAGAAGGAGCGGGAGCTGCTGAGCTTGGTGAGCCCGGCTCTGTCGGATTCTGGTAAGGGGCCGCCCGTGCCCGGCGTCTCCCCGGCTGGTCCTGCTCCGAGGCCCCTGGGGGTCTGGAGGTGAGGTTTGGGCTCACTGCCGTGAAATTCTGCCCTTTGGTCTGAGGGGATAAGCTCTGTAAGCACCATTGGATCCTCCAGCCAGTCTCTCCCACCTCACTGGTAAGGGCTTGAGCAGGGAGCTCAGCAGTGAGGGGCTACAGGGCTGGAGTATGCTCTGTGGACCATCCCATCTCATAAGGCTCGTTTCTGTAAGGGTTTGTGCTCCTGGCCTGTGCATAGCACCAGCACTCTATCCCAAGAGGGGTGCAGCTTCCCTGAGTGTGGGAGGGAAAGCTGGCCTCTTTAATACCTTGGGTTTAATCTTTGTCCCTCCTCTGTGCCCCTGTCCCTGCCTGGAACTCTGGAAAGGGTGAGAACAAGAAGTGAGCTGCTTCTGCTGTAGTCACCCCATTTAATAACAAGGGGACACTGAGGCACAGAGCTGAAACACAAACTGGCAGCAGGGAGCCTGCAAACATTGTGTCCCCAGCAGCTTCTGAGGCAGCTGATGGCCAGAGCCAGCCTGCTGACCCAGCATGGGGCACCGTGGGGACACTGCAGAGCCAAGGGGGGCTGCAGAAGAGGTGGCACTGTGGCTGGAAGTGGGCAGGGGGCTGGCATCCTGCTCCAGCCAGGGTGTCGCAGCAGGGTTGGGTTGCCCAGAGCATCAGACCGGCATTAAAATATGTATCTCCAGTCAATGCAAATTAAATCCACATGTTTCCCAAGAAGACAAATTTAGTAAGAAAGCCCGGCACTGGGGACTGGGAGGGTGGAAATGATCTGATGATCTGCTAGCCGAAATCCTCGTGATAACACCGTCCCCACAGAGCCCTGCTCCTCACCAGGCTGGCAAGCCCCCGCCTGGGTCTGTCAGTTCCCCTTAAAATCCCTCATTGGGGAAAAGTCTGCTTTGTGAAGGGAAAGAATTTACCTTTGAAATTCTCTGCTCTGGAAAGGGCTTCCTGGAACTGTGGGCAGGCCAAGTGGGGCTGTCTTTTCCCTGCTGGAGCAAAGCACTGGATTTAAAAAGAGTAGAAATCAAGATGAGTGTGTTGTTAAGGTGTGAAGCATGGACACAACAAAGCTCGGTGCTCTCTGTCACTGGAGTGCTGTAGCTGGGAGAAGATTTGTGAAGGGATGGGGATAGTTTTCATAGATACAGAGCAAAGATTGCCCATTGCCTGTATTTCTCTTTAATACTGTGCTCCTCTGCAGCGAGAGCCCGTCTGTCCTGCAGCACTGCCTGTGTGGGTTCTGTGTGAGCTCTGCAACCCTGCTCGCTCAGGAGAAAAAATCCTCCCTGCAAATAACGGTGGTGATGTTTAAAAAATAGAGTGAGGCCATGGGAGGAGGTGGCTGGGGGGAGCTGGTGAGTGATGGTCCAGCACTGGAGGAGCTGGAGAGGCAGGAGTGCAGGAGGATCCAGCATACTGGTGCTGGCTCTTGCCTTAGCCCTGGGAAAGTCCTTAGCTGATGGAAGAATTACTATTTTTTCCTCTGGGATGTACAAACTCTTTCAGTTAAAATAGGAACCAATGAGGAGATGTCATGCAGAAGAGAAAGCAAATTGGCCACAATGGTTTGGGTTTGTTCCTAGTGGAGGAAAAGGGCAGTTGGGGAAAGGTTGGGGAGCTTTTCCTCCCCAGCGACTCATCAGCCTGTGGTCCAGCCCCGCTGCCAGCGGCTCCAGCCAAACCAAGAGCTTCAGCTTAGCAAAAACCTCTGGGGGAAAGACTTATTTTGGTGGAAACTCCAGCTGAGACCTGAGGGATGTGAAGGGCCAGTGTGGGAGTCAAAAGGGCAAGGCAACCCCTTGGCTGATCGGAAACCTAACCCAAAGCCCCTGACATGGCCTGGCAGCATCTGTCTGGGGGGTCCTGGCCCTTCCCATCTCCCCACAGACCCCAGAGCTTCGCCTCACCACCATCCCTGTCTGCTTTTGTTGGCTACCAACAGTTTGTCTTGGGTAGCTACATGGCTCTGGGGACAATGACACAACAGGGACCAGCCCAGGTACACATTCCCCATGGATGCTCGGTGTGGTGGCTTCTCCCCCTCCTGCTGCATCGCCCCCAGACCCCACTGCCCTGCCAGGAGATGCAGAGCGGTGTCCCCTCTCTGGCACCACTCCCAGATGCCCTTCACCAGCAGCATGTGATGAGCTTGTCCAGCCTCTTCCCTGTCCCCCCCGGATGCTTTGAAGCCCCCATCCTCCCTCCCTCCCCCCGGCTGCCGCACACCAAGGGCCACTTTATGAGAAAGCGCAGATAAAAAGCGAGCCATATGTTGTCTGTAATCTCCCAAACCCTCGCTTCAATTACTGCCTCCCCCGAGCCTCTGCCGCCCAGCCTAAGTAAACAAGCCCCTCTGAAAGAGGACCCTGCTTTCCAATTAAAAGCGTCCTAACGTTTCTCCTCTCCCTAAATCCTCCTGAGCGAGGAATGTCCTGGCCCCGGCGGCGGGATGTGGGCTCGGCAGGTCGGACCGAGGGCACGCCGCACAATATCCATCACCCCGGCCCCTTCCCAGGTGACGTCAGGGGCAGCCCCAGACACTCATTAATTTCTCCCCCCTCCTCAGTGGGGAAAGGCTTGAAAGGGAGAGTTAATTAAAAGTAATACCCCGCCAAATCCGGCTTCACTTTTCCTTCTTTCCCTTTGACACTGGGAGGGATTTGGGGAGCAGGTGTTGGCAGGGGGAGGGCTTGGAGAGGCTGCTCCAAGCGGGTTTCCCCCCTTGGAGTGGGTTTTGAGCATCACGGACTTGATGGAGCCCATGAGCCTGTGGCTCTGCCGTGCTGGGCTCTGCCCTTCCTGGACTGGAGGGGAGTGGGGTGCTCACCTCGTGCTGGGGTGCAAACAGGTTCAGGCACCAGCTGACATTCCTTCTCTGATGATTTGTAAAAATCTCTACCTTTCCATCAAAATTAAACTCCTTCAGGTTTCAGGAAAGCCAGCAGCTTGGCCGAGACCTTGCCTGAGCTGGCACTGAGAAGGAGGCAGCAGCCACTGTTCAGCCCCATCGGCCATCAGAGACTCCCCAGCCTGAGCCTCCCCTTGCTGGGGCTCTCACACCTACTGCAGGGAGACATCCCTTGGGCTGGGCATGCAAGGAAGCAGCAGTTTGTCTTTCCCATTGGTATGGGCATGTCGTGGTTGTGCCATGAGTGAACGGGGAGCTCGAGCAGCAGCAAGGCTCTGATTCCTGGGGGCCAGACCCAGCTCCCAGCTGTTTGGGGACTGCCAGCATGAAGAGCTCTCCCTGTCCCATCCCTCCCAGCCCACTCACAGCAAAGGTCACTGTATTGGCTGGAACCCAGGAGAGAGCCCAGTAGTGTGGAGAGAGGAGGTAACTGGTGCCTGGGAGCATTCTTGCTGCTCCACTGGGATCTTTGTCTCCCCTCGCCCTGGAGATCTGCTCCTGTCTCTCCCGATTCCCATGGGCTGCCCTTGGATTGAAACTTTTCTGGTGTATATGATCCATGTTAGCTCTTGCCATGGGATTTGACCTGGCCCATTTTTGCCATGAATTACTCTGAGCCAGGCTCACACTCCTTGGTGCTTCCCCATCTCCCAGAGCCACGGCAGCCCTGGGATGGATTTGGGCCAAGCACAGCCTTGCATCTTCCATCCGTATCAAACCAGCACCTCAGCTCCATTATCCATTCCCAGATAAGCAGTGCAGGAACTTTCTGGAAAAGGCTGCATGTGATTTATAGCTAGTGAGAGGGAAGGACCTGTGCTGTCAAACCTGCATCACAGCCCTCCCACACGGGCTGAGCAAGCGAGGTCATCGGCACAGTGAAGCTGCAGTAAATGAGGAGAGCTGGGAAGAGGCATTGTCCGCTTTCCTGGAGCAAGCCTGTTCCTGCCCAAAGGCTGTGTGCCCTGAGTGGTGGAGGGCAGCAGGGAGATACACCCTAGTGCCTGGGAATGCAGTGGAGCAGCACATCACAGTGAGTACCTGAGGGGTGAAGGCTGACAGACCCTGGGTTTCTGTCCAGGGAGATTTAAAACTCCACAGAAAGAAGAAAATACGGGCAGAAAGGTGCCCCTTATATATGTGATTAAAAGTCTGTGCTCTAAAGGGAGTTGTCCTCTGTGGTAGAGCAGATCAGGAGGGGTTTGTGAGGGGTTCTTGGCTAACATGTTGCCCTCTCTGAGCATCCCTGCTCACCCCATCACCCTGATCTCTCCCAGCCTGGGCTGTCTGGGCAGAGGGACCGAGTCTCTATCTCCAGCTGGGCTGGGGAACAGCCCCAGGGGCACAGTGGTCCTCAGTGATTGCTGTCACCTCACATGTGACCTGTGTGTCTGCCCAGATGTGTCCCCAGCTGTGGCCTGGCTGGAAATTCCTGTGGAGCAGGCAGAGATTTGGGTCTGATGGAGGGAAAATCAGCTGTCCCGGGGTTTCACATTGCAGCTGCTCAGACTGCTGGGGAAAAGAAGAACCCAAAAGCACATCTGCTGGCTGAGCAGTCACAAACTTCAAGTGACAGTAGTTCTCCCCACTCTCTGAGCTGCCTTGGGGCAGCCAGCCTCAGACCTCAGCTTATCACACATACTCACAACAAGATCCCCACCAACACCAGCTTGTTTTAAATCTCCCAGATTATTCTGAACATGGAAATGGTGTGTGTGGCTTGTTGTCTGTAAAGGACCTGCTTTTTTTTTCCCTCCTTAGGCAAAAGTGATGATGAGGACAGTATCTGCAAACTGGGCCAGGCCTCGGGGAAGGGCACTGAGGACGGCAAGGATCACAAACGGCCCAAGCGGCCGCGGACTATCCTGACCACGCAGCAGCGGAGGGCGTTCAAGGCATCGTTTGAAGTCTCCTCCAAGCCCTGCAGGAAGGTATGGGGAGAAGGGCCCATGCCCAGCTGCCTCCAGCCCTTGGGGATGTCCTGGGTGCTGGGCAAGGGGTTGCCCTGGCTGATCTGACCCTTCCTAAAGTCCCCCTGAAAAGCTGAGTGGGCTGAGACACCGCTGTCACTCTTCTGTCCCAGGTGCGGGAGACGCTGGCAGCAGAGACAGGGCTGAGTGTACGTGTGGTGCAGGTCTGGTTCCAAAACCAGCGAGCAAAGGTAGGTACAAGGGGTGGCAGCATCCATTGCTGGGGCTCCCTCCCTCCTGGCTTTGGCCAGGGGATGATTTCACTCTATTCCTTCCCTCGCCTGTCTCCCAGATGAAGAAACTCGCCAGGAGGCAGCAGCAGCAGCAGCAGGACCAGCAAAACACACAGCGCCTGAGCTCAGGTACCCCGCTCACAGTTTGGGTTTCCCTGTTTCCCAGCCCTCTCCAGGCTTCCCAGTGGAGCTCGGCCACCCAAAAAGCGGCAGTCTGACTGCGCTGATGACTTGATCTTATCTTGCAGCCCAGACAAACGGCGGCGGCGGCACAGGGCTGGAGGGGATGCTGAACCCCTACACCACCCTGCCCCCGCCCCAGCAGCTGCTGGGCATGGAGCAAAGTGTCTACGGCTCTGACCCTTTCCGGCAAGGGCTCACCCCGCCCCAGATGCCCGGAGACCACATGCACCCTTACGGTAGGGCTCTGGGATTGGTCTCTTGCCTTCTCTCCTTCAAAGACATGCTAGGTTGTGGTGGGGTCCCCTCGCTCCTAAACACCTTGTACTACAAAAGCTGGGGGTACCAGGCACTGTCAAGGTGCTGGAGGGGAAAGCAGGCGCTGAACCCCTTCTGTCCCTTCCCTGCTTCCCAAGGTGCCGAGCCCCTCTTCCACGACCTGGACAGCGACGATACCTCACTGAGCAACCTGGGGGACTGCTTCCTTGGCACGGCGGACGCGGGGCCGCTCCAGGCACGAGTGGGAAACCCCATCGACCACCTGTACTCCATGCAGAACTCGTACTTCACCTCCTGAGCGCAGCGTGGTCCCCGGCACGGGCCGCCGCGGCCGCTGCGCTGCCCCGGGAGGGGCCGCGGGGCTCCCGGGGGTGGGAGGGAAGGAGGGGAGCCACGCTGCTGGGATGCCGTCAAATGTGTTGTAGCTTGGGATTCCCGAGGAGCGAGTTAACTTATGGGTTGCATAGTTTCATGTGTCTCTTAGGAGCCTAGGATTAGGGACAGGAGTGGTTTTTGCAGCTGGCTGGTGGATTTTCAAATTTCAAACGGGGACACAAATTTCTCGTTTCAGCAGGGGGAGGGGGAATTCTCCCGTAGGAGCATCCCAGTGCTGTATCCCGCCTTTAGAAAGAGCAAACTGCTGATCTTCGTGGGGAAAGCCCGCAGCATCAGCCGGGCTTTGAAATTTGAAAAGCTGACAACGCTTTGGGGAAACACGAGGAGAAATGCTGCTGCAGGGTTTTGTTTTTTTCCCCTCTGTTCCCTCAACCGGTTTGAGCGCTCGCTGCTTAAACGTAGGGACTTTTAAGATAGATGTTCCCATGTGAATATAGGAAGCTAGAAACCCCTAACATTGTCCCTGTCCCCGAGGACGGGGCTGTGTGTGTGGATGTGTGTGTGTGTGGGCACGCACGTGTGTGTGTGTGTGTGCAGAGCTGTGTGGCTGGGAGTGTTGCACTGCATGGCCACACCTGCCAGATTGTATCAACAAAGTTTATTTCTAAGTCTATCAGAAATTTACTGTACAGCAAAAGTAACTTTATTTTCAGTGTGAACCATATTTAAGGAAATACTCAATGCACTTAAGTTATAAGAGGAAATAATTTACTTTTTATAAACATTATGTTTAGGTTGCAAAAGCCCAGTGGCAGGGAAGGAACATCAGTTCACTTCAGGCAATAGGTTTGGGTTTTGGGGTTGGTTATTTTTGGTGTTCTCAGGTTGCTCCACTGGTCTTGAGGTGCAGCTGAAACATAAAGCAGAGCTGGGTCTAGAAACCTGCTTTTTGCCAGCAGATTGATGGGGGCAGCGTGGTGGCCAGGTCCCGTCTCCACTGCTGGATGTGTCCAGTGTGGCGTGGACATGCTGCTGGAGCTGGTGTACATCTCGGCCTGTGAGGGCTCAGCCATGCTTCTCCACATCACCTTTTCCTTCTCCAGCAGGGCCCAGCCTGCCTCCACCAGTGACCCCATCCCATACCCTCAAACCTGGGTGCTAGGCCGGTGTGAGCTGCTGTCCTGCACTGGGAAACGCTGCAGCCCAAGTCACCACCCCTCGGGGGAAGCAGAAAGGAGGGACAGCCTTTCCCACCCTGTGCTTGGCTTCATCCCTGCCAGACCTGTGGGAACCTGGGGAAAGTTCTCCTTGGGGCCGAGCCTTCAGCTGGCCCTCACCTCATCCCCACACTCGTTTTCATGCGTTGTGTCCTTTTGTGCTGCTGTTCACAAACGATGTAAGCGACAACCCGTAAAGACGTGCAAGTGACTGTGAGGTTCAAAACACTGGCTCGTCGCCACCGTCCGGTCTGACACTGAATGTAGCAGGGTCTGGAGATGGCTGACCCAGCGGGAGTTGCTGACACACTGTCAGAAATCACATACCGAGATGAAATTAAAGAGACAAAAAAATCTCTGATAAAGATAAAAAAAAAAAAAAGCCTGGTCTTTCCTTGCGTGGTTGTGTCCTCTTGACTGGGAAAGGGAAGGGTTTGAGTCATCTCCAAAGGCAGCGAGGTCTTGGGTAGGGTGCAGTGAGAGCACAAGGGAAGTTTCTGCTCACTGGGTTTTTGATGTCAAATATTCACAGAATCATAGAATTCATGGAATTCACAGAATTATAGACCCCTTCATGGTGTGGGTTGGAAGGGACTTTAAAGAGCATCCAGTTCCAGACCCCTGTCATGGGCAGGGACACCTTCCACTATCCCAGGTTGCTCCAAGCCCCATCCAACCTGGCCTTGGACACTAACAGGGATGGGGCATCCACAGCTTCTCTGGGCAACCTGTGCCAGTGACTCTCCATATTCTGTGGGCTGGGCTTAAACTGGCCCTTGGAGTGTCCTCTGTGGCCAACAGGCAGAGATGGGTGCATCTGGAAGGTGAGACACCTGTCTCTGGCTCCCACCCAAGGTGGCAGAGAGGGGCTTGCTGGGGGTCTTCACTAGGCTCTCACCTGGACTAGCACTTCATGAACCCCGGCCCTCCATGGCAGGACCATGAGCAGCTCCATGTTAGCACTGCCTAGAGCAGCGTGGTGGGTGTTTCCCAAAGGAATTGCTGTCATCACAGCTCCCAGACACAGAGAGGTTCCACAAATATGCCAGCAAATCAGGATCCACAGCTCATTTTCTGAGATGTTCAAAACAAGGTGTTCTCCTTCTTGCCCATCATCAGTCACTGCTCTGCAGCTCCTGTGCTAAAAAATGTTTTCTGAGTCCAACCTGGAAAAAAAAAATCAAAAATGGTGTGACTGTAATAAAAAATGTTGTCATTTTTATTTTCCAAGTTGTAAAATAAAGAGCAGCCTAAGAGCAGCCTGGCTTTCCTGGGTTGGTTTGGGATTTTGCTCTGTTTTAAGATGGCAGCAGGGAAAAGGATTGAACTTGTCTTGTGGTGGACAGATTGGGGAAATTATGGCTTGAGGTTTCTCTAACACCGGGCTTGGTGCTCTTGGGAGAAATATTTGGATGGTGCTGTGTGGAAAAGATGGCAGATACGGGAGAGGTGGATTATAGGTGGTGTGGAGGAGCTGCTGTGACCCACAAAACCAGCATGATTTGTAGGATCAGCTCAAGGCAATGGCTCGGTTAACACCAGGCTTGCAATGTAAAAATAGATGTTTCCCTTAATGGTTATTAAAATTGCCTCAAAAATTCCTCTCCCTTGGATACTTCTTAAAACATCATGTTTAAATTNTCCCCACCCACAGCTATTTCCTATTTGAAAAATGCTCAGGTGCATCAGTCTGGCTTTCAATCAGCCCAACTGCCAATTTACACTTGCTAAGTTGCTTCTCCCAAATTAAAACCCCCATGTCACACAGACTGGTTGCCTACTTTTAAAATCTTGCAAAAAATGTAATGACACCCTATAATAACAGTTTCTTGAGACAAATGTGTGTATATGTATAAAAATATTATATTGAGTATGTAATTTTGGGAAACGATCAGGATTGTGGATGAGGGCAAATTTTTGTCTAGCAAAATCAGGAAAATTCATGGTTTCAAACCTGTTCTTCTGCCAGTTGGCCCTGTGCTCGACACAGGCCGAACATGAGCCCAGTTTGCAATCTTGCCATGGAGTAGCAGATGTGGGTCCTCCTGTCATCTGGATTTCATATCCTCTTGTTCCTTATTTCAGGGTGTGGATGGATCCTGCCAAAGCAAAACTGGCTGGGCCTTATCTTCTGCAGGTGATGGAGTCACTACATGGCAGATGACTGTTGTCAGGCTGGATGGGTTGTCAGATGTCCATTGGTTTGTCCCCTGGGATGTCCTTTCATGGGGCTGCTCCGCCATACTGTGCTCCATGTCTGAGCCCACTCTCAGCTGGGGAGTGGCTCCCTAGGACAAATGATACCTTCTTGTCAAAGCCAGGAAGAAAAGAACGAGGTCTGACGTGAAAACAGGTTCTACCTTGCTCTCCAAGGCAAGGACAATGCCAGGAACGGGTTGGGAGCTGACCTTTGTGTCTCTAGTGACTCCAAACAAAGCTGCTTCTGTTCAGGCCCAGCTCGGTGGCCAAGGAGAGATCAAGTCAGAGATTACTTGTCAGTTGAGGACACTGATTAGATGATACTGATAGGCAGCCAGCTCTGAGTGATATTATGTTAATTAACTTGCTCTTTGTGAATGGATGGCTCGGGAGCTTGTGGCAGATGCAGCCTGGAATGAAAGTCAAAATGGCATTGGCCAATGCTGGCTGGGTTTGCAGCTGGGTGTTTGAATCTTGGTGGTATTTTTAGGTATTTGTTGGAGAATTGTAGTGCACAGACAGGAGCCGGAGCAAGCAACCTTCCTGGAAGGGTGTGACCTTGCTGTCTAGGAAAACCACCTCCAGATGAAGGGCTGGAGCCTTGCCTTGCCCTTAGTGGCCTGGCTCAGCACGTACCTGCAGTCAGCGGAGCTGTGCTGGCTCCTGCCAGCTGGGTGTGGGTGGGAGGAACACCCAAACCAAGCAAAGATCCCGGTGCAGTGGGGACACCCCTGTGGGAAGCCCAGGTCACGGCCATCTCTGCAGCCCCTTGCTGCACTGGGTGTTTGGGGGCTGCTTTCTGGTGTGATGTGGGCATATCCTAGGGGAGAAGAACCTGCAGAGAGGAGAGTTTCTCATGTGCCCACATCCACGGGTCATCTCTCTGCACACAGGAGGTGGAGAGGGCCTGAATCCCAAGGAATCCACAGGCAGGGTCCTTTCCTGCAACTGGACATGGGAGGTGACAAATTCTGGGTTTGTTTCTTTTTTTTTGTGGGAAAATGCCAAAGTTTGGTTGTTCCTGTCACTTTTCCAGAGTGAAATAATTTGCTAGATGTTTGATACCTACATTGACACTCTTATGGGCACTAAATATCACCCATTATTAGAAAACGCTTGTCTTGGGACACGTGATAGGGCTCAAATCACTGAGGACCAGTGCCTTGGCTTTAAGGTGGGTCTGTGAGCTAGATCCCAGGTAACACCAGCTGTCCAGAGCTGTGACTTGCATTTGCTGAGTCTTTTCTTCCACTGCTCATCATCTGCATGGACAATTTATTTTAAAAAGGAACAAAAAACCTCTTTATAAAATTGTGAAGACTTGCAATGGAAAGGCAAGAAAAGGATTAGAAGCTCCTCAGGTGTAAAAAGGTGAAGAACAGCTTCTTATCTTGTTGGAGATCAGACCAAATTCTTGTCTCCATTCCTCTAAGTGGCAACTGTGTTGGTCATGAAAAGGTTATCTTGTCAGCTGTAGACCTCCTAGACACTGATGTGGAGGCTGACATGTGCTTGCCTGATTGACACGTCTAAGTTCACAGGCTGAGGACGAGCGTATCCAACTGCAAACCATGTCAAAACACTCGGAGTGATCAAATACCGGCAGCACTTTCGGTGAAGAGCAGCAGATTCCCACCGCCTCGGGCCCTCGGAGCTGCTGCTTCAGAGGGGAGATCAGATTTCTCCTCTGATGACCCCAGGAACAGGGGGCTCATTCAGAGGGATGCCTGGTGGGTTGGATCATGGTCTCAGGGCAGGGTGAATCCATGGCAGGAGGCAGGCAGGCCCTGTGGCACAGGGATGGGGAGCTGGTGGTGAACCCCAGCAGGCACGGCCCTACCGTCCTGTTAATTTGGTGGCTTCGAGTGGGGTGAAGAGCCCCAACCAGTTGTTCCTAAGCAATCTTATTTAGGACTCTTAGAGAGCCCAGACAAGGCTGGTGCTCTGGAGAGCTGAGCTTTGGCATCTCAGCTCAGTGCTCTGAAACTGGCTGGCCCCCAGCAGCTCTGGCTCTCTCGCCTCTGTTCCTTGTGGTACAGATGCAATAGTATCTGCTTGGGAGAGGAGGGGCTGTGAAGGGAGGTATCCACCAAGCCTTAGGCTTTTCTGCACATTCCCAAGAGCATCTGCGAGGAAACAAGTCTGTGCTCAACACAAGCTCAAAATAATATGCAAGCACGAAGAGCCCCGAGGCTGTGCATGTGAGAGCGAGGGGGAGAAGGGAAACAGTGAGCAACTTTGCTCAAGGAGGCAGGGACTGCCTGGAAAATACAGCATGAGATCATGGAACTGGAGATGCAGCGTAGCACCTGTGCCTTGGGTGGCTGGTTATGTTGTCCTGACAACCTCACACTGGTGTCCCAGGCTTGGAGGGTTTGGCTCTGCAGCCGAGTGCGTGGAGGTATTTGGGAAGTAACCAGAGAGCCCCTGAGGAGTTTGGGGAGAGGAGACTGGTGAAACTCTTCCAAAAGGATTAGCTGGAGCCTGCCAGAAGCTATAACTGACTGTTGGCTGCTCTGTCTCCTCCTGGAGTAGGCGGAGGGGTGAGGAAGGAGCGGTGACATCCCAGCAGAAGGCCTGGGGGCTGGGGCACGTGAAGCCTTATCCCATGGGGCAAAAACTGCTTTTTCAGGAAGCTCTTCAAGAAAAGCTGGGGTGTCAGAGCTGGAGACAGGATGGGAAGCTCAGGCAGGACACGGTGGTTACAGGACAGTAACAAATGTGGCAGAGCTAAAAACGAGGATGTTAGCTGGGAGCAGGGTGGTTGGGGAAGATGAGGCAGTCACTTCCCTTTAAGACAAAAGGAACAGTCCCACCATGGCTGAGCAGGAGGCCTAAGCAGAGGCACCATGAACCATCTGAAATCCTGTTTGGATCCTCAGATTTAAGCTCTGAGGAATGGGGCCAATTCTCAGCACCAGCTGGCTGAGCCTGGCCAGGCATCTGCAAACAGTGACAGGGAAGGAGAGCAGCGTGGCTGATGTTGGACCAGTGGCTTTCCCACGTCAGGCTGGGCTACCTGGGACTGTGAGATGGGGAAGGGGCAATGAAGCCAGAGAAAAATATCAGTGAGTCTTTGGCAAGGAGCTAGAGCCATGAAGAAGCCCGAAGGCAGGTGCCATCCTCAAAAGTGTTGCAATGTGCTGGGCAACAGTGGCGGGACCTGCAGCCCATTCCATGCCCCAGAAATGGTTGTACAAACCCTTGCTCTGCCTCTCTCCTGGGCTTTACAGTTCCCATCAATCAGAGCATAATCACTTCCTTCAGAAAGCTTTCAATTACAAGCAAGCTTATTCAAAATTATGAAATTGCCTCCTAATTGATTATTCCTGCAGTTTAACAGCTGTTTCCCTGCCTTGCTTACTTTTTCCTTCCCTCGAAATAAAAATGTGCTGTTGATATGACCAGCTCACCTCCAGCCAGGAGCTCGTGAGGAGCTAACAAATGTTTGTGGCAGTGCTGGCTTTCGTGAAGGGATTGACAGAAGCGCCTGGTGGAGCGTTGTGTCAGCCAGGGCCAGAGCTTCCCCGTGAAATACGAATAAGCAAAAGGAGATGCTGCATTTTCAGTCCTCCCCATGATGGCCTCAGAGCTGTGGCGTGCTGGGGGAGGAGGAGGAGTCTTGTTTCATCCCAGAGCCCTGGGCCACCCGAGCTTAGGTGCTGCCTGACCGCGTGCGCCCGGCCAGCCCCTCCCGATAGCATCGGGGTGAGCACAGTAGGTGCTTTGTGCCTGGGGGGATCTGGTTTCTTGGGAGCAACTCTGCTCCTGGGGAAGACGATGACAACGTGCTGAGGGGAAGCAGGGCTTGGAAAAAAAAAAATGACACAAACTTGTGGATTCCTCCAGGATTGTTTCAAGGTGCTTCCTTAGGAAGAAGTCAGTGAGCATTCAGGGCTTTATAGAGGATTACTTGGTCTGCATCTCCCAGCTCCTGCTGGCATCCATAATGATGTTTTGAGTTTACTCACAGGTTTTCACCCTGTGAAAACACCTAATCCATTTTTAGCTGCTATTTATAGGTCCCACTTTGCATTCCCAGCAAGGCAAATGGTGTTTCTCTTTTCTTTCCCCAGTAAATGTTTCTACCTCGCTTTTCTGCTCAGACAAGTTGCATAAGCAACTACCTGGCCTCTCAGCTCCTTGCCAAAATAATTTTGGGGGTTAGGTTTCTCTGGGTCTTGCATAAAGGGATACTGAAGAGATTTATAAATCTGTCCTCTAGTTCCCTCCTGCTCCATGGGGAGTTTTCAGTGGGAGCACATCCCTTGCTGGACTGCCAGAATTGTGTTGGTGAGCACTGCTACCATGTCACACCTGCAGGTGAGGCGAGGAAGGGGTTGTGGCTGCCCACCAGAGGGATTCACAAAGCCATGGCAGACCAGGCTTCCCAGTAGCTGGGCTGCTACTGAGTCCATCTGGCCAACAGGTTTCTGTGCTGGAGGAACCCCAGGAGTTTTGCTCAGCTGATTTGAGACCCACAAGTACATGTGGTGTGCTGGAGTGTGGAGATGTGTTACTGTTACTGCTCACTCTTCTCTACTGGCTCCATACTGGGTATGCTGTTATTTATTGGATCTATTTGCCTCTGATCCAGGTGTCTGTGTCTTGGCAGGGTGCTAAAAGTCCTTTAGTTTTCTTTCTAGCTAAAAGTCTTGCTCTACATCCCTATTTCAGCAGCAAGCTCTAGTGAATATGAGGCTGAAAAAACCTCTGGAGGCTCTCACTGAGAGTTGCAAGACTCTTCCTGTGAGCAAGTCTTGAGTCACCCTAATAATAACTGTTGCTGGTAGGGTGCGGGATGCTTCAGTGAGGGAGCAGGACTCTCAGTTAAAAGGCAAAAGTCTTAGAAGGTCCATGGGAAATAGAGAATTGAAACAGAGATGGTGATGAAACTTTGCCATCTGCTCCAGAGCAAATCTACTGCAGGGAATGTTCAGAGCAGTGCCAACACACACAAACTTGCTCCGGCAATGTGTTTGCAGTCCCGCTGGTGCAGGAACCCACTGGAGGTGGCATCTCAGCTGCTGGTCCCTAATAAAACCTACAATGCACCTGGAAGCATCACCTTTATGCTGGACAGCGATGGGAAGCTGTCCTTCAGTGCCAGGCAGGCTGCAGTCCTATTATTCTGAGCTGTGCTTTTGGTGTGGTTCGTACTGGTGGGTAACTGGTGTGACACTCATGCAGCGGGCTGGCTGTCCTGGGAGAGACCCCCCCGAGCTGCTATTCCAGGAGGGTGCACCTGGTTGTCCTGCCTGTTAACATCCCTGGATTGGAGGACACAAAACACAGCTCTTGACACGCCACCTGTATGGCACAGCCCAGACTGAGGGCTCTGTCGTACCCAGCCGACACAACCATCCCCAAAACCGCAGCGACACACGGGCAAACTTCCCTCGTGGGCTGAACGGATCCAGTTTCAGTGCTAATGGGTTTCCCAGGATTTGCAGATGTGAATTATTTGCATTCTTGACTCGAAGGTGAGCGCAGGTGCATCAGATGGTGGCCGTGAGCACCCCTCCGTGCGCTGTCCCCAGCTCCCGGGCGCACAGAGCCGCTATTGTGCACCGCTGCCCGTGCCCCAGCTGCCCCTGTGACAGCACATCAGCTTCTCAGGGTGCTGCTCCGTGCTGTCCTGGTGCTTTCTAAACATGTCTCTCCTTTTTCTCCTCCAGAGAAGATGTTTAAGGAGTCAAACCCTGAGCTGGCCCTTGGGCTTTTGGTCAGAGGTCCATGGAAAACACCCTTTGCTTTAAACCACCCTCCTTGTGTTTGCTCTGCTTAAACTCCAGGACTATTTAACACGCTTCAGCTTCTTATAAAGTTTCTGTCAAGACGGATTAGCAGCAGGATGACAGATTGCTATTACAGCCCCAGTGAACTTTTAATACCTGCCAGTAAGTTCTGTGAGTCCTTTAAATCCTCCTGTGGATGCTCGGGTTGGGGAGCAAAGGCTGCTGCTTACACTGCTGGTATTCAGGGTACCTCTGCCCCTCACCCAGCTGTCAGCATTAAGGAATGACCTTGAGGGATTTCTGCCATGATGTTCCCCAAGGCCTCAAAACGGCTTCCTGGATGCAAACTGTATCCCCTCTCCTTGTGGGGCGAGGTGATGCTCAGGGTGTGGCTGGAGGTCCCTAGCAGGCTCCAGGCAGAGGGGGGCACAGCACATCTCAGCTCCTGCCTGTTCAGGGGAGGGTGCTGAGGTGTGAGCAGAAGCCAGAGAGATTTGGGAGATCCTCAGGGGCTGAAGTCTGGCAGCTGAGGATCAGAGCACCCCTGACGCCAGCTGCCAGCTGCCCTTCAGGCAGGCTTGGCTCCATCTAGAGAAGTCATGGCCTGCGGCCCAGGCACCCTGGTACAGGTCAGCAGGCTGGTGGGTCTGCAGTCAATGTGATTTTTATTTCCTTCTACTGAATTTTTCATCTTTTTCTTTGAATGTTGATGCACCTTTTCCCACTACTGCCACCAAAACGGAAATGTCCTCAGCGTAGAGGTGAGCCAAGGAACAGCTGCCAGATGTCCATGTGGTGAAGTGGCTGCCATGTGAAAGGGTGGTGCATGGCAGTGGGTGTGCTGATGTGGTGCAGCTTAAACAGCTTCTGTCCAGGATCTTTGGGCCTCTGCTGGGTACCAGCACACCCTCCGCTCCTTTCCTCCCACAGCTTTTTTCCCCCACCTACTAAATCCCCAGCTTCTGGAAGCATGGTGTGTGCAGGAAGATATTGGCTGTACTGGATAGCTTCCAGTTGTGGGAAAAAAGCTTGAAATTGCCTTTGCCAAACTCCCTAAACTCAAAAACCAGAAGTCACCTAGTACTTATTTTGGCCAAGGTGTTGCTGACTGTGTCTGGATGTGTTCTGCTCTTTAGGTTTTGCTTACCGGGATGCACATTTTCCCAGTAGGCAGTTTGCATCTAGAGATTATTAGCCCTTTGAAATGCCATCTTTCTCTTGTGCAGTGTTGGACAAGTTTGTGTAGCTTGGCAGAGAGACAGTTGTTCAACAAGAGGCTGCAGCTGAGCAAGATGTCTTGTCTTGGCATGGCCAACACATCGTGGCTGCTATTCCGGCTGGTATTTTGGCCTCCCGCCTGCAGGACGTGCCTCAAGGCACCCAGCAAGGGCTGTGGAGCTGGATGCTGTGTTCCTGATGCCATGGTTATGCTGAGGTGCTGTTTGATGTGGTTCAAGCAGGGTTTGTTAGAAACTCTAGCCAAAACTGGACCTCTGATAGGGGCTGCACGTGTGGCTGGCGGAAGCCAGGACACGAAGTGACCTGTACCAAATGTATGGTGGATGCAGACATAAAGGGGAGCCTCTTGTCAATGGAGGAGGATTTGGGGTGCTGGAGAGCTGGGGTAAGTTCAGATTTGCTGCTGGGAAGGAGAATGAGAGACCTTTGTTTCCTGGGGACTGTCCCGGCCCTGCCCTGCTTGATCTGGGTTAACTTGAGCAGCTGCTCTTTAAGAATCTTTGATTTTTATTTTTTTTTTTAATTGTACAGCAATATGCGTTTTTGGAAAGCTGGGCTATTATCCCTCCAATAGCAAAATCCAAACCAGAAGAGAGAAAGGGAGGGAGGGAGGGAGCACGAGATGGGGGCCTTTGAAGTGAGCTGCCCAAATGAAACGTGTGACATCAGAGAGATGGCAGATAGCTGGCAGAACAAGGCTGCCTTTGAGCCCGGCTTGGGCCTGGCCAGCGCGCACTTTACACCCCACCTCCCGAAGCTGGAGATGAAAGATGCCCCAGGCAGCCTGCCTGACCCCATTGCCTCTGCTATCTCCACTTGATTGCACAGTGTTTTGCTCCAAACAATTCCTCACTGTCTGGGCCGCACAGGTGAATCTCCCGGCTTGGCTCGGCAGCGGGGATGCCGCGCATAGCAGGGCTGCTTTGTGCCGCGCTCACCTGCTCGCCGCGTGGCTTTCTTAGCACAGGCTTTGTTCCACAGCAGGGCATGGAGGAGGGGTGCAGAGCACAGGGTGGGGCAGCCCTGGGCAGCCTGGGGACAGGGAAAGGTCTGGGGGAACACGGAGTCAGGGAGCATCCTCGGCCAGCAGATTTGGTGAGCCCAGAATATTGTGTTGGATGCTCCAGGAAAGGATCCAGGCTGGATTTGAAAATAATCTCCTGCTCCATTTGTTACAACCTGCTAATGTGTCTAAAGAACTCTGGTTTCCCCCAAAACGGGCCATGAAACCAGGCTTCACAGTTTACTTTAACACCCTCCCACTGAACATCACGGTACTGTGGAGTTCTCTGCATGGAGAAAAATCAGGCCAGATCCCACACCGGAGTCCCCAAACCATAAATTAGAACACAACCAGCGTAGACACAAGCAGGGCTAGAGTAGACTCCAGACTGGTTCATTTCTGAGGGTCTTCCAGCAGTGTAAATGCCTGGGGGGACCTGTCTCCTATGCATCCACGTGAACCGCTGTTTTGTGACTGCTCTCATGGCACCTGTGTCCTTCCAGCTGGGTTAAGATGGGAAGGGTAAGTGGACATTCTGCTGGTGAGAGCTGCAAGAGCCATTACAGCAGGAGCAAATCACAGGGCTGGCCAGCATCAGCTCCTGCTTGGGAAAAATGGAAAAGGGTTGAGCACTGGAGCCAGATTTTAGAAGACCAACAGCTAGTGGAACTCAACCCCTACTTGTGCTCTGTAGATGGACAGGCTCAGGGAAGCCTCGAGTGTCCAAGCAGTACCACAGATGTGTCCACACAACCTTCTCAGGGGGCCCTTCCTCAGCAAACGCAGCCAGAGGCAATCCTGGATTCATGATTGGGGCAGACGTCAAAACTCTGAAGGGCATTTGAAGAGCTGAGCTCCCATACGGAGATCTGAGCACCCTTTTGACCTTTACTGAAGAGATCAGAGCCAAGTTTTCCCCTGCATTCAGTGACTTGTAAAGACTGAATGCCCTAAAATCAATGTTACTAGTGGGAACATGGAAATTAATTGTGTCAATCTATCACTCATCTTGCCCTATTACATTCGGTGATTAGAACTTGGCCTCAAACACATGAACAAAGTATCTTCTGTGGCAGGTAACTGCTGCATGGGGGATGGCAGTGAGTGGCTTAGAGTGGCCAAAAGCAGAGAACAAAGGAAAAGGTTGGGTCTAGCACTGTTTGTGTTGGTTTTGGGGTTTTTAAGTGCAATGCAGTGCTTTGCTTTCCTTTCTTGGGTCTAGTCTGGTCAGTGTTACATCTTAGGAAAAAAGGATTAAGTACAAAAAGATAAAGTTTGCAGAAGTCTGGGTTGCAAAGGAAGCAAAGCCTTCAGGACACATCCCCGTCTTGTCCCTGCTCATGGGCAATGAGGAGCTTGCAGAAATTTGCTTAGTAAGGACTTGTGAAATGGTAAAGTTAGAAAAGAAGTAAAATAGCAGGAAACTATCAGTAGGGGGAAGTGCATGGAGAAGGCTGGCATTCTGTTCTGGGCTGTCTTGGAGCAGTGTTAAGGAATGACACACCAGGTTGATTGGTCATCTCCAGGTAGACCCTGGGGCCAAGGGGGAGACTTGCAGGACTGCTTAAAGGTATTATGCAGTGACCTTCCAAATAACTGCTTAGGGACAGGCTGTCTGAAGGTGTGAGTGACACCAGTGCTGTGGGAATTACTGCATGTCCAGCTGTCACATCACCAGACCCCAAATCTGGCCTCGGGGAGCAAATGGTGTTGATGGTGACCTCTGTGCCTCACCTCCATCCAGAGACAGCTTGGGGGCTGGTGACACGGTCAGGTTGCAGTCATGGCTGTGAAACAGCTGAGGTGCCTGATGGCTGGAGGGGGGGTGTGATTGAGCTGACTTCAAGAGAGCCCAGCTGGGTAGCCATAAACAGGTATGGAAGCACAGAGCTTGGATCTGGGCTGAAATGACTCCACTGGCTGTGACTTCAAGTTCAATTCATGTCCAGCTTAGCTTTAAGCTAGCTACTGTGAAGAAATTACAGCTTTGCTGTGCACACAACATGCCTCAACAGCTTCCATCCTGCCCCAGAGCTATGCAGTTTAGTCCAAGTAAAAAGCTGCTTCCCATCCAAAGTTACTTCTGAACTCTTGGCACCCCCAAGTCTCTTGGGGTGAGTTGCTGTTGGCCTGGGGCTACCTGGAGGTGGCAGAGGGATGACAGCCCCTCCACCCCTCCTTGGGAAGGAAGCCACCCTCCCACTGCACACCCATTGAATGTGGTTGGTGTTGTTCAGCAGCACTGGGGGTTCACCTGTCTTCTCCACGGCAGTCAGAGGGTTACAGCTTGGGGCAGAAGGTCAGCTTGGAAACTTGCTGATATCCCTCATACAAGGCTCATTTCAAAAGTGCTTCTCAAACTAGTGCTGGTGGGAGAAGAAAAGCCTTGCTGCCCTACATCAGCATCCCCATGTGCTCCCTGTTGCCTGCTAGCATGGCCAGAATCCACAAAATAAAGCTGAATTTGGGGTGGGGGAGAACAAGTTATTCAAGGCAGAATCAGGCCTGTGGGATCTGAGTTGGTTAGGCTGAACAGGCTGATCAGTTTGAAAACCTCAGGAGAACATCTGGATGGGTGGCATGTCCCTGGAGTGGGTGGCACGTCCCTGGAGTGGGTGGCACAGCCGTGCTGTACCTCAGTTTTACACCCATGGCTTTTCCAAGGGACACCTTGTCAAATCAACCAGGACAAGATTCAAGGTGCATAAATCACGCAGGCTCTGGGGGTGCTGGACCCCTGTAGAGCTCTGTGACTCCATATCTGGATTTTGTTCTGTAAAATGGGGAGAAGAGCATTTTCCCCTGATTCCTCCTCCTTCAGGGTATGGTTGTCCATCAGAGGGAAGAAACATTGCCCATTGCCACTGATCCTTTTGGAGGTTGCAGGGCTAATACCAAACTTCTCTGTGCTTTTCTGTGCCACTGGCATCTGTGTTCACCAAAAGCTTTTCCACAGACCGTGCCCAGGCACGGAGCTCAGCACACCTCTGTCCCATCTGGTGGGAAGGGGACAGAGGGCCCAGATCAGGAGCTCTTTCCATGTCAAAAAGGAGTTAATTTGGGTGTAGAAGTTTGGAAGGGGACCTCAGTGGGAAAGACTAGAATAGGCACTTCCTACCCCATGCCCTGATGCAAGGCAGGGTGGGCTCTGTGCTTGCCCAGCCTGCACTGAGTATCCTCCAGTTGCCAAGGCTGTGGTGCTCTCCTGGAGCTGCCATTTGGGAGCTTCCCCAAGCCTTTTTCTGTGCTTTCTCCCTGTAGCAAGAAAAAGGAGGCAAGGAACACAGACAAGGAGAGAGAATCTGCTACCTGCGAAGGAGGATGAAGTGCGGAGCTGGGGAGTCCTGCCCTATGATCATCCCTTAAGTTGGGAGGGTCCAGGATGATATTTCCATCTCTTCAAAGGCACCCAGCTCTGGGGCTGATTGTGGGTTTGGTGCACTGTTGAAGAACCTAGTGTCGTTCCACTCCATGGCTCTGGGCTTTTCCAGCCTCCCTGTGCCACAAGGACAGGACAGCAGCTCTCCCTCCCCTCGGGACCCCCACCGCAGAGGTAGCTGCAGCTTCTCTGTACCCACATGTCCCCTTCCTCCCTCTTCTTCATTAAGGCACTGATCTCTTCCCAATAACAAGGGGGCTTCTGTTCGACAAAACCTGCCAATTAGTCATTCTGGCTGGGTATAAACGTGGCACTTGAACAGCTGAGGGGACGGCGGGCAGTCCTGCCCCTTCTCGCGGCGTTGCCAAGCTTGCCATTAACACAATGTGACAACTAATCTCTCTATAGCATCTGACTGAGCAATTTTAATTAATAGCTCTGTACGCTTGCACACCCCCCCCACCCCCTCCGCTCCACACAGGTACCGCATGCCTTTAAAGCTCCTTCCCTGGCAGTGCAGCCTGCCTGGACAAAAGGAGGAAAAAGGCCTCGTTCTGCCCCAGCTAGTGCAGAAATGCTGCTTGTTTGGGGCTGCGACCCTTGGACTGAACCAGGAGCCCCCCATTCCCTGTCCCCTCTGGTGGGTTGAGGACCTCCATAAATGTGGTGGCTCTGGGGCAGAGGTGTTTTCTCAGCTCTGCTGGTGGTTGGGGCATCCCTGTGGTGGCCTGTGGGAGGTGAGAGGCTGGCAGGGCTGAGCCAGCCTCTTGGCCTGGATGTGGGGGAATTGGAGGGCACTGAGGGGGCATTTGTGCCGCTTCTCCAAAAAAGGCTCCCTGACTTTATTCAGGAGCAGGATAACATCAGATTTCCACAGCCAGGTTCTCCCCTGATGTGAACAGCCACAGCTTGGCAGATGGCTGCTGTTGGGGCCTCTGTGGTTTTGGCGCAGAGGCGTCCTGGTTTGTTTTAGGACAACTGAGAGGGCTCATCCATGGTGATCTTGAATGCTGCTTTAGGCAAATATTAGCTTGAGGAGGCCTGTTTGGGGCTGTGACTCTCAGTGGTGTGACCATCACCATGGTTGCAGCAAGAGCAAGGCCACCCCCCAGCATGGCCGGGAGCCCAGGGAAGCTGCTCTGGGCTGTGTGGGTTACTGCAGTGGGAGCAGCACACGAATTCCCCCAGGGAGAGGGGGAAATAATTGTGGTTAGAAAGACAGCTCAACCTTTCTGGTGAAGACTGGAGGAAAAAGCTGGGTGCAGCAGAACATCCAAAGGCTGGCAGAGTGCAGGAGTGTGGAGAATTCCCTCCCCACCCTCCCTTAATTCAATGCTTTGGTGCTTCTGATCCAGGTGTTGCTGGGTAGCCAAGGCCAAAGATGGAGTCAGGGTGGCTGGATATCCTGATCATGACAAAATTGCTCAGGCTCTTGGATAAGAGGAATACACTGGGTCATCTCCTCCCACACTGACATGCATTGCAGCACCATTGCCCTCCTACAGCTTCCTCCTGCCCAGGGCTGCACAGTGCTCTTCCTTCAGACTACCAGAGACAGTCCTCAAAGGTGGTGAAAAAGCACCATAGGGTGCTTAGGCCTGGGAGGGCATCCATGCTTCCTCCAGGTTCTCATTCCCATGGCATGTCTGGGGGTCTTACACAGTCACCTTGGCAGAACAGCTGCAGTGTGTGTCCCACTGTGGTGCTGAGAGCCTGCGGCCTCAAACAGTGACTCCCCCACACCTGGTGATGTTCCTGCTGGATCTGGCCTGCTGGAGATGTTTAAGCAATTTGATACTTAGGTAATAAATGGCTCAACTCTTGCCATACTGTTCCATAACTTATCTCTGGCTGGGAATATCTGCCCATCCTGCAAGTGTTGCTTATTCTGGACTAACGCTGGGGCTTGTGCTTTGCTTTGCTATTGTGAAAAGCACAGGGTTGTGTTTCCAGATCTATCTCTTACCCTGGAAAGATAGCAGATGTGTGGAATATGGGAGTAGTGTGTAGGAGCCCCCTTCCTGGAGATGGGATCTAGAAGGAATTGACTAAACAGTCCTGTCCCTTTCCCTCTGCTTGTGCTTGTCCTTTCTGGCTTGGTCCTTGCTGGTGACTTACATTTCTCTTGGTCCCTCTCCTGCTTTGGAGGCTGCCCAGGCAGTATCCCAGAGCTCTGGCTGCTCTTGCTGGAAGATGTGTGCCTGGCTTTGGCAGGGAATGCATCCTGAGACTGCCCAAGATCACTCTCAGTCCCTATGGTGACTTGTTGAGCTCAGCCCCCTGGATACCTCAAGCACATCACCAGGCTGTCCCCTTGTCCCAGGACATGGGCCTGGCTGCCTGGGTGAAGCTGGCTGCTTCCAGCACCTTGGCTCTGCAAGGACCACTGAGGCTGTTGTGTTGCACAGAGCCACAAGAGCTTTCCTCCTTCCAGCTCACCCTCCTGATGGAGACATCACCTGCTGGGATACTCAGGAATCACCTCAGCCAGGCAGCTGGTGAGCACAGCCACCCATCCTCACCCCGGGAAGCACTGTGTGCACCAGCCGTGCCCACACCCAGCCCTGGGCAGAGCATCCCTTCCCTGCAGCGGAGACGGAGGGGATGCGTTTGGGATCTGTGCAGGCGCCGGTGCCCCCAGCACGCCCGGCACGGCGGTGGCAGGCGGCCGCGGGCCCTGCCCCATCTGCCCGCACGGCAGCACGGCGGGGAGCTAATGAGAAGCAAGGTGAGAGGCAGGAGACAGCCTGACAACTCTCTGGCTCCGCAAGCTGCCGGTGGAGCACGGGCGGCAGAAGGACGGCACCTGCCCCCCCTGCCCGGCATCTCCAGCCTCATAATGAGGTTATTACTGGCCCGCTGCTTGACGGCCGGCACCAGCATCTCTCGCCTCCTCGTCCTCCCAATTCCCACTTGTGGCTGCGGGAGCGGTGAGGCAGGGAGGGAGGGATGGCCCTGCCCTCGAGCTCGGGTCTGGCCCTGGCTTCGGTGGGAGGGAGGGATGGTTTTGACCTTGCTCGCAGAGGATGCGGCACTCCCGTGCTCGCCGCCTGTCCGTCCCTGTTAATATCTCTTGAAGGCTGCTGGGCCATTGCAGCCTGGTTTGGCAGGGGGAGAAGTCTCAAAGATAATTAAGTTCCTACAAGTTTTGTGAAAATAGGCAGGCAAAGGAAAGGGGTGTGATGAGGGCTTCTGCAGGCAGAAGGCTGAGCCAGGAAACTGTGGCTGCCTTGTTTGTGGGAAGCGCTTCCTGGGACCTGGATTGGGAAATCAGGAATGATGCTTAACAGGGGTTTTCCCATGTTGTGTCTGATGGGGGAAAGGACAGGATCTTACACAGTATGCCCAGGAGCAGCAAGATCCCAGTGCATCCCTAAAAGGAACTCACATGTAGATAACGAAGGCACATGAGCTCCTTAAAAATTTCTTAAGGATAAAAGGCCCATCTGTGTTTGTGCCAGCTACCAGGACAGAGTGGTGTGTGCCAGTTGTGTCCTTCTCCCTCTGCCTGCAGAGCACTGCTTCAGAGACTCCAAGCACTTGCCATTGTCCCACCTCAGCTAAGCGCAGCTGCAAGCGGCTTTGCTGAGCCAATCACCCCCAGCACGCTATTAATGACTGTATTAATTACTAATGCAGCATGAGAAACCAGTGTGCTACCAGACTCCTCCGACATCCAAAGGTTTGCAAGGCAGGGTATGGAATGGCTGCTGCTCGCCTCCTTCCTCAGCGTGAGGGACTGGCTGGGAGGGACACGCAGGTGCCACTGCTCAGTGCCCCTGACCCCGCAGTGACCGTGGGGACCCAGCCCCAGGCACCCACGGAGCGCCTTGGCAGGAGCTGCCCGTGGCCGGGCTGGCGGGCAGGGAGCGGCCGGCGCTGGGCCGCTCGGAGCAGCTGGCGCGGATGTCGCAGCCGATCACGTCGGGGAAGGAGGTGAGCGGCAAAGCGGTGACACCTCGCTGACGGTGCCCTGCTGGCGAGGGGCAGATGTGGAGGCCGACACATGTTCACCGCCGCCACGCCGCTAATTAATCACCTCCGCCACAGCGCCCTGCCCCGCGCCGAGTGCAGGGTGGCACTGCCCGGGTGGCAGTGGGTGTTTGTCCCCGCGCTGTCCCTTGGAGCCGCACCGTCCCATCCGCGGGACGGCAGGATGATGGGTCACGCCGCCAGCAAGACTTAATGCAGGCAGGTTTTGGTTACTGCAAGAAAGAGGTTGGAAAAGCTTTGTTCTCGCTCCTGACGCAGACGCAGCCACGCTATAAATGAGTGGGATCGTTCCTTGGCACCACCACGGCTTGAGCAGCCATGGGAAATCGGGCACCCCGAGGCCCAGGCACCTCGCCTGCTCTCCGGGGGACAGGGAGACACAGCGTGTGTGCTTGCAGCTGTGAGGGGTTCAGACAGGCAGGAAAGGGGAATTCCCTTCCCCCTGGAAAGATCTGCACCTTCTAAATTACACAGAGAGCAGGGCTTATTTTCCTTTGGGGGTGTTGTCCTGTTTGCTCTGGCATGGCCATGTGCTGCTGCTCCAATTCAGCTTACCAACCAGAACCTCAAGCACCCACACAGACTGCTTCTTCCCGATTTCCCTGCTAGCCAGGTGAAAAAAATGCCAAGTGAAGAGTGTCACAATTTTGCTGAAACATGATTTTTTTGCTGGGAATGTCTGACTGAAATTCCTGACAATTTCTCCCAGCCAGGAGTATCTTGTGGGGTCACTCCAGCCCTCTTTGCCTTCACAGCCTGTTCCCAGGCTCCCAAGGGGGCAGTGGTGTTGGGAAGGGGGGAAGAATCCCCCTCCTGTTTATTCCAGCTTTCCACCAAATTGAACCAGGAGATTTTGCAGCAAATCCCGGTGGTCACCTGCCTTCAGGAAGGGAGGATGAGAATGCAGCCATCACCTTTGGGAATGCTCTTGGGCCAGGTCACAATCCATCCCCAAAACACCATAGTGCCTGGGCAGCCCCGGCGTGTCCCCAGGGGCTGGGGGCAGCAGCTGAGGAGCCCACAGCTGGCTGGAGACCTCTCTGGGGCCTCTGCAGGGCTGCCCTGCTCCTCTCTGCAGGCAGAAGCCTCCATCTCGTGGCCGAGTCCCGAACAACAGACTGGGGACAAGGAGGGCTGGGACCAGGGGCCATGTCCTCACCTGCGGGGCAGAGGAGGAGCCCCCAACCCACAGCCCTGTTATTCATCACTGACCATAGAATTACCTTTCCCCCACTGCAAATTCATGAAGTCCCACCGAACTGAGCTGGGTATTTTTATTTATCACACTCGATCTCTTCTCTGCATGCATTATTTCAGCAGCCAAAAGTTTTCCAGAAGGCTAAAAACCTTTATTTTTTTTTCCTCCCAATTTTTATTTCTGAAGCTGGGCTCAAGGCAACCAAGGAGGCAGCAGGGTAAAATTAGGCAGTGGTGCATCCTTGCCCCTCTGCCTGCTCCTGGGGTGCTGCTCTGTGGCTGAGGGATGGCAGAGGGGACCTCCACCAGCCCTGGTTTCCCATCCCCTTGGACTCTGCTGGCCCTTGGCTGGGGGCATCATGAGCGGGGCTGTGCCTGGGCAGGATTTACCCATCATGTTTACCAGCCTGGTGTCCTGTAACATTCCTGCTCCCTCATCCCTTAAACACGGAGGCGGTGGGATGCTAGCCCTGCTCAGCCCAGGGTGAGGAAAGCCACTGTGCCTCGGTTTCCCTATTTCAAATGCGCTTGTTCTGCCTTTGCTTCCTTCCCAGCCTGACCCTCATTCCTACCCCTTTAATCAATAAAGGGACCAGCTCTGCCTCACAGCACCCAGCAGGTTTGTGACCTAAAACCCTCAGCTCATTTCACTAATGAGCTCTCTGGCTTCCTTTTGTGGCTTTTTTTTTAAGCAATAGGACAGCTTTTATAGGACAACTCATTCTGGCCTTGTCCATCTGTGCTGCAGGGCTCTCTGAGGGCTGGCCTTGGGGTGCTGCAGCCTCAGTGGCTCTCTGGTTGACAAAAACCCCAAAGAGACAAACAGCAGTGAAAAGCAAAGTCCCTGACCAGGGCTGGGAAACTCTGACACCCATCAATTAAAACCTGGCGGGGATTGGGAACTACCTTCTCACAGCCAGTGAGGACCATAGGGTCACTTGCCATGGGCCAAGCACCTCTAGAATGTGTCCTCATGGTCCACACCCCACCCCAAGGTGGAGATCCCACCATCTGCATCCCCACCACAGCTGCAGAGCTCAGGGCTCCATCCAGCAGCACCCATCCCACGCCTGGAGTTGCCTCTGGCCTCATTTCCCCAAGCAAATGTGTGAAACAACATCTTTCCCTCCAAGATCTTTTTTCCCACTTTTCAAAAATTAAGATCTTATTTCAGCATCAGCACAAGATTTTTTTTTCCCCCATTCCAGAAATTCCACAGGGAATTTCAAGAAAAATTGAAATATTTGCAAGACACCCCAGGACAGAGAATTGGGTTGTGAGCAGCTTTCATCTGGTGCAGCCTTCGCTTCCTGCCCTGTGGGATAAAAGTCCCAGCAAAAGTGACAAAGGCTCATAAATTCTGCAGAACAATTTAGTTCTTTCTGGAAAAAATCTGGTTGTTCCCTGAAGTGGGACTGAGAGCTGGGTGTGATGCAGGGTAAGGAAAGTTTCTGCGAATGTCTGTCTCTTAATTAATATTAATACCTCTCCAGCTTTTTATCTCTGCTTTAAATAAAAAGAATCCAGCTATGGCAGAGTTCCCACCACATTAAGAAACCCATGAAAGCGGAGTGATGGATGCTTTGGAAGATGGCTCTCATTAATGTCTAATCCTTCCCATCAGCCCCACTTGTCCCTGACACTTGGAGCTTGTTAACCATTTTTTGCAATGGTTTTCAGGGACTTCTGGACCTGGGGGGGGAAACGGCACAGCCTCCTTCCCTTGCCTTCAGGTAACAGTGCAAACAACAGCATGAAAAAGTGGTTTCTGTTTTGGGTGCCACTGGCTGCCACTCTTTCCAGCTGCCTGGCCCAGCTTTATTTTAAAAAGTTCTCTCCCAGGCAAAGCCAGAGCTTACCGGAGGTAAAATATTTCTGTTTCTTTATAATTTTATTTGTGTATATAATTTTAAAGGCTATGTGTACAGCAATTGTTTCTGAGTGCAGGACCTTGTGGGGCTGGGGAATTGAGGGGCCCTACTGGGACTGTAGCTTCTGCCTCCTCTTGCTGCTTTGCTGTTGTCAAGGACAATCAATGTGAGGACATTTTGGAAAGTGTCAGCTCCTGGATTCATGTGAATGAGTAAGTAACTTCCCTTTCTTTTTTGAAATGAAATCACTTTAGTGTTTGTGGAAAATACAATAGGTTTCAAGGCTAGAAGGAAACAAGAAGTGGATTTGGTCTCCATGGGGTTACAGCTAGAAAATCCAGTGAAAGGGACTTTTTCCTGGGCACAGATATGCCATGGAAGCACTTTGCCAGCAGAGGAACGCTTGTCCTGCTCATCTCTAAAGTTTTTGGCAGCTCCTTGCCACCATCCACTTCTGCAATGAGTGTCTGCTTATTGCAGTGCTGACAGTGAAAAGTTCCTGCACTTAACACTGCTTTCCCTAATCTACATCCAGGTTTCAGTGCTAATTGAGAACGTGTCTTGGTGGCTGGTGGCAGCACAGCACACTCCAGGAGAAAGATGCCAGTCCTTCTGCTCCCAGCCTCGCTGGGTGTCCTCACAGGCAGGTCACAGAGCCCTGCCGGGCCAGTCACCTCAGGAAAAAAGGGTCTCTGATCCTGCCTGTGGTCCTGCAAAATCCCTGCTGGGAGCAGCTCACCGAGGTCTTGAACAACGTGGAGCTTCTGCAGCCAGCCCAGCCTTGTGGGATGAGCAGGTATTGGTCTTCCTGGTGATGCCATGATGCTTT
>VZTH01018868.1:0-20598 GCA_013397815.1 Aleadryas rufinucha
GCTGGAGCAGGCTCCTGGTGGGATTTGTGACCCTGTGGAGAGAGGAGCCCACACTGGAACAGGTTTACTGGCAGGACTGTTACCGCAGAGGGGACCCACACCAGAGCAATTTGTGAAGAACTGCAGCCTGTGGGAAGGGCTCACTTTGGAGATGTTAATGGAGGACTACCTTCTTTGGAATGGGAAGGGTGTAAGAAGTCCTCCACCCAAGGAGGGAGGAGCAGTAGAGACAACGTGTGATGAACTGACCACAGCCCCTATTTCCTGCCCCTCCACACCACTGTGAGGGAGGAGGTAGAGAATTTGTGAGTGAAGTTGAGAAGAAGAAGGGAAGGGGTGGGGAGAAGGCATTAAGCTTTGGGTTTATTTCTCATTATCCTATTGATAATAAATTGAATTAATTTGTCCCCAGATTGGGTCTGTTTTGCCCATGACAGTAACTGGTGACTGATCTCTCATCCTTACCCATGAGCCTTTCATTGTGTTTGCTCTCCCTTGTCCAGCTGAGGAAAGTGACAGAGTGGCTTTGGTGGGTATCTGGTGTCAAGCCAGGGTTCAACCCACCACACTTTCATATAAGACTTAAGCACATGTGAGTTTTCATTGTCATCAGAGCTCTACTTTTTAAAAATATTAAATATTTTAAGTAGCAGTATGTGACTAAGATAGAAATGTATGTATTTCTCACACACATTTTTCATTGAGTTTGCAGTGTAAATGTTTCATCTTATTTAATTTTTGTATTATATTTTTTTCTTCATGCAGTCTCTCACCTTAACTTTGGTGGGGGTAGGGCAGTTGAAGTGGATGCTGCTTTTGGGCATGTAGCACAGAGATGTAGTGTTCTGCAAGGATGTGAGCATGTGCTTTCTGCTTGTAAATAGTCCTATTTGATTAGGATCAAAGTGACTAGTTAGGTTGCCTAAAGAAAAATGCCTGCTTCTGATCTTCTGTCACCACTTGGCAAGTCCAGCTCATGCAGCATGGCTTTGACTTGAGGAGTTACTCTGAAACCAGTAATCACCAAGCATTCAGCTGATTGTCTACAGCCAAAAGGATTCAGAAGGCTTGCTTTTATTTGCAGTGTATTCCATCAGTTATTGTGGAATCCCCTGCCTCTTCCTTTTGCCTGTGCAGTAGTGAAACATAAATCCTTGCTGTTCATTTAAAACACTGAGCACAATCATTATATTAAACATAGCTTGATGTCACTTTTTAACATACTAACTGGATTTGCTTTGATGTAAGGTTCTTTAAAATTTTTAATGCATTGATAAAAAATAAATGCTGTTGTTAATGACATGGAGATATTTGCAGGGCACTATAAAAAATGGAACGTGTTTGGCTGGGTGCCACACTGTGTTCATATACAGTTCCCTATGGAGTTAATATTTATTTGGAATTGCAATAGTTAGTGCTTTATAAAAGGTAAAACTCTCAAAATATATCTGTGTAAGTTATCATTAAATGTGTGAATCTTAGATGATTTGTGCTTGTATCTTAAAATAATATGTAGGATTTCTACTTTGAAATAAATGTGGGCTGCTTCCATTGTGAGAGACTATACTTTGAGAAGTAGTCATCAACACATTGCTAAAGCTGTGGCAGTTCATTTCCCTTGCACTCTACCTATGGAATATGTACTTATTTGCAGAATGGCTCAAAAATGATAAAATTGTATAGTGACCTAAATATCAGTATATATGGTTCCATTATGTGATAATTCAAACTTACAGATTGAAAAGCAAAGTAGCAAAGGGAACAGATACTATAATGCACTCCCTAATGCTGTATTTGCTCCTTCTGATACTTCGTTAACAGTGGTGAGCATAACTAGATTTTTCTGGAGGCAGCATTTGTGGCTGTGTGTATTAGAGTATTGCTTTTGTTAATTGCTTTCTCTTTGTTGATGAAGATCAAATGTAGCTCTGGACTTACTGAAGCTTTTTACGATTATTAGTATCTGGTTGCTGGTTTTAACCCCTCTTTCAGGTAGAATACTAGGAAAGAATTATTTAAAATGTAGCCATTTTTGCTATCACTGATGCAGTTATTCTGTGAGAATGAAGAAATCCTTTTCAGATGTATTAGAATAGGAAATGCCAGTCAGTCTAAATAAGACTAAGGTTTGCAGTTGTCTGTGATTTTCACTGCAAATCCTAAAGCCAAGGTTCTTTCAGGGCATGTTCCATAAACAGAACTAAACAAGGCAAACAGCAGTAAAATCATTCAGTATCTTTAGCTGTATAGAGCTAATCATTTTTTCAAGAACGCTCTCTTGTGACTTGGAGATGACTTTTTTCCTAACCTTTTATACTGATCAGCTTATTCTCCCTTAATGCTGAGTGAGGTCTTATTTCCATTTCCATCCAGGGAGAACGGTAATAATGCCAAGGTGGCATTCATAATTGACATGGATGGACACACTGCATGTGACATTTTTCATACAAACACAGCTCCTTAGAGATGAGAGTATCTGCCTTGTCTGAGTTGAAGCAAATTAATGAACAAAGATTTTTTTTTAATTATTGAAGAATTTATTGCACACCAAAATTGATACATTAACATACTTTTATTAACTAGCTGTGGGATGCAGGCTTCGTGGGGAGAGGAGTAATTTGCCCTGAAATAGCATTCAAATATTTCTTCAGACAGCAAATATTTCACTTTGTCGAAGTTCACTTTCTGCAGTCTGAAAATGTTTACAGTTCTTAAAAGATTTTCATGGGAGCTGTAGGCATAAAGCAGCAGTGAAAATATACATCACAAATCTTGGTGAATGATTGTTAAATGATCAAATATACTGTCTCAATTCATTCTTCAGCACTGCATGTGAGCAAACTATTTTCAGGATTATAGCTCTTTGTAACTGTATCAGTCTTCCCACATTTCCTATTTGCTGTCATGTTATTTGGCTCAAAGTATAATGGATAGCTCAGTGACTTGGATTTTCCTTGTCTCTAATGTACTTTGTCAACTTGAGAAACGAAAGAGTTTACCAAATCGAGAGCAGTGCTTCTTGATTTTTAAAAGTATGTGACTTTACTCCCTTGTTAATTCCCATTCTGCAGGAAACCATTGGTTCTGGAAGTAGCACAATATTCATATGCATTTTAATTCTATCCAAACCCCATAGCAAGCTACTGAAGAGTTTTGGCATATTGCTTCACTAGTGTTTGTCCTCAGATACGTGTTTGTCTTAAATATCTAATACTTGCAACAATTTGGTGGTGTTTTGCTGACCTCTGCATGAGTTAAAAAATCTGCAAAACTCAAAAATTTTTATACCGCATTCTCAAGCCCCAGTGATTTTATCAATCTAGTTGGTACTGGCAGAGAGTAAAGTGTGACATATATGATTTGAATTAATTTTGCTGTGTATCTCCCTCAAATTGTAATGATGCTTTTTCTGCTCCACCTATAGCTTCCTGCAGATTTCACAAAGCTGCACCTTACTGACAGTCTCCACCCACAGGTGACCCACGTTTCATCTAGTCACTCAGGATGTAGCATCACTAGTGATTCAGGAAGCAGCAGCCTTTCTGATATCTACCAGGTAAGACTGGAAGGGATGCTGATGGGAGGTGCAATTGCCAGCAGTTTTGCATTTAGTAGCTGAATGCCCTTGCTATTGCCTGTTGTCAGTTTTTATCTGAAGAAGTACTCAATAGACTTCAAAAAACTACTTTTTGTCTGAATTGTAATAATTTCAGGCTTTTGATCTTTTGGCTTCATAATGTAGAACCTCTTCGGTGGTGGGAAGAAACTAATATGAAGTGAGCAGCCTGTGCTGGCCTGGCTTGAGGGGCATATTTCCATTTCCCCACCCTGCAGAAACCTGATGCCAACCTCAGCAGTGCTTTCTTTCCTGGCCATCCTCAGAAAGGTGGGGAGGTTGGACTGGTGATACTTTTTGAAGTTTTGCTTCTGAGGTGGCTTCTTGTAAAGTTCTGTGTTATTCATTTGGAACAGCTTGAGTTTAGAGAGACTCTGAAACTGATCCAGAGATTAAATATAAATTGGAAAAAAGTTTAAGTGAAATAAAATGAGGAATTAGGCATTTTTCACTTGATGTTTACAGTTCTTGCAATGTTGGAGGAGGATTTTTCCTGATAGGAAAGTGTACCAATTTGTTATTCTGAGAAGAAGGAATCAGATCCAATTAAAATATATTTTTATCAAAATAATCATAAAGTAGTGAGACCACTTCAACATGAAGTACTGTTAACTAGAAGAGGAATGATGTTTTTTTGAGACGCTTCTGAAATTGCAAATGTAGTCATTCAAACAGCGGGAAAAGCATATCTACAAATACATGCAAGTTCGGTTGTGGTCACAGTTGCAGAATGTAGTCTCCTTCAGGTGAATAAGCTTATAGCTTTTTTTGGGACAGAAGATAGGCTATAAAAAGGTCCCAGTTCAATTTAGACGGTAATTACAGTAATGCAAAGGTTTATTTTTGCAAAACGATCAAATTAGCTGAACACTTCAGGCATAGCATATGTCAGTCAATTATGTTTGTCAGAATTTCTTCTGAAGACAGGATTATATTGAGACAGGATTTAGGTTTATCGCATGAGAGTGAAGAAGATGTAAAATCAGTTTTGTTCTTCTAGTCCTACATAGGTTCTCATTCCTTTCGTTACAAAGATTTCCAGTTTAACAGAAAAATAACAAGTACCTCTAGAGGCACAGTTGTAGGTGGCATGTAGTTAAAGTCATACAGTTACTCTTTAGACAAGTTGGAAGTAAATGTTTTGCAAAGACTTTCAGCAAAACGTTCCTAACTGTGAAAAAGATCATTGAATTTCTGTGCAAGTAAAAACCCCCCAAGCAAACAAAGTGAAAAACTAAAGAAACCTCAGAAAAATACTTCTCTATGTAGTTGCCAGCCTGGTCTATGACTCCTACTAGTTTCATTTGCAGTGTTGGAATCAACACATTGGTTGGTGTTTGGAGAGAGTTAATGGTTTACTGAAGTATTTACACAGAGAAAATTTACTTCTTGAGTATTCTTTTAAACATAATTTACAAACATAATGCATAATCCATTTTTAAGAGTATTATCGAATTTCTACAATTATTCTGCAATTAATACCACATTTAAAGGTGACTTGGCACAGATGGATCAAGAACTGTGTAATTGTACAATGTCGAAGTATGAATAATAACCTATGTCCATATCAACATCCAGAAATATGACCATGTACTGTAGAATGCAACGTCATGTTTTTGTCTTAATACATATACTTGAAGGAATGTTTATTAAGGAAATGGTAAATTCAGGTGTGGAAACTGATAAGGTTCTTAACTTCTTGAATTTAACTTAATGGTACCAAGTATTGTTTGACTTGATTTCTCAGATTGTGGTAAGTTGTTAATTTCTGCCCTCAATTTCAGTCATAAAGGAATGTAATGTAGCAGTGTTAAGCTAGGTTAAAGTACTGCCAAAAAAAAAACCCAACCAAACCAAACCAAAATAAAATTGGTGTAAATTGAATTCTCTAGGTCCAAGTTAAAGATTAAATAAAAAAATATTTTTTAAACCAAGAGAGTGGATCAGTCATTCTCTCTCAATTGTTTGCCTTTTAATTCTCTCCCGAGTGTTTATTCAAAAACAGTAAGCCATAACCAAGTCATCAACATGTTATTTTTTTATTTCAAATTTAGTAAGTCTTAGGCAAAGCTCATGATCATTGTTCCTTTGATTCTTATTTTCTGTATGTAATGACATTTTTCTGTTCACTGGGGTGGACTTCTGTTCGTTATGGCTGAGTAGAAAGCAATGATTTAGAAAGATCATCATCTTGTCTTGCAGTTGATAAATTATTTTTTTTAAATTATACTGTTATTTAGATCTTTACTGTTGAAATGTGAGGTAAGGTTATGTCATGTTTTGCATCCCATAAGTTTTAGTTCTGTAGCCTTAAGAGCAGCTGCTTCCAGTGAAAATACGTTCATGGCCTTTTAAGATTTTTTTAATAAATCATGAAGCTGAATCTTCAGATGCTTTCAGCATTGAACTGAGAATATGTCTTTTAAATATTAATGCGGTATCTAAATTTGTTTGTCAAACGTTGCACATGAAAGAACTTCTTTTAGGATAAGAAGTACTTACCAAAATAAAATCATCCTCTGTGTTTACCCCACCCAAGTTTCAAAAACATTTCAGGTGCCAATTAGTAAGGTCCTTAAATACTGTTATTTTTATTTTAGGAAATAAGTTCAAGTGACGAACTCTGTAGGGTGACTTGAGAGGAAGGGGATGCTGAATGTCAGTAGATTGTGTGTTGGCTTGTATTTGCCAAGATCAGTTCCTTGCTTCTTTCTTTTTTTGACTTGGCAAAGCAAATAATTCACTGCTGCTTCTCATGAATGGATGCTTGCTCTTGATTCCTGGGCTTAGTTAATGATTCTTACATGAACGCGTATACATGTTCCTGTATGCTCCTAAGTGCTTCCTATACCTGTCATATATATTACCAGGTGATGATCCTGGTTGGAGAGTGAGGAGATTTAAGCTCATGAACGTGTATTATTCCCCCTCCCTGTTTCGGGAAGCATTGTTGTGTTGGCTCAGCTCTTTGCCAGCCTTTCTTTGCCTTATCCTGTCCTCAGACTGGTGGCTTCCTGCCACCCTTACATGCCCTCTGGTGCCTGCCCAGATACCACTGTCGGTACAGGAAACCAGGAACATCCTTTCTGAGACCCTCCCAGGATGTGTGTATTGCTTGGAAACTTTCAAGATGTCAGCTTTGTTTTCTCATGATTGTGATATGGTAGCTCCTGGAAGAAAGGTCCACCCTTCAGCAGCTCTTCCTGAGGGAGACCAGTCTTCTGTCTCTCAAACCAGAGAGTCCATGCAGCCTGCCCTTTTGTTACTGTATGCAAAATAAAGGGGTTTTACCTTAAGATAAAGCCTTTCTGACTGTATCAGCTGCTGAAGTGCAGGGCTCTGGTTAATGCCAGAATGGCTGGAATAGCTCAGGTAAATTGTCCTGTGAACTGCCCCCTGCCACCCTCTCAGTTCCAACAAAGTTCCTTATTGCTCCTGTAAATTCAGGTTCTCTTAATCTACTCTGTAACTTCCAGAGTCCATGTTCTGTGTGCCTGTAGTCTTGGCAGATGCTGCTCCGTTCTGAGAAAGAGGTGATTACTTGGCAATAGGGGAGGATGCTGTTCATGGTGTGCTTTGTCTGGATTGCTGCACTTTTCCATCTTAAGTGAGGAAAACTGCTCAGACTGACTTCTGTGACAGATGTGGGCTGCTGTGTTGTAGATTTTGTGCTAGATAATGAAAGAACAAATATGGAAAGTGCTGTGAAAATCTTGGACGGAAGGAGTTTTAAGGTATTTCATGGGCATTTGCACTCGTGACAATGTAGGATGAAAAAATAATGTTACTACCTTAGATTTTTGTATGATTTCTGTACATGTAATAATTATAGTTTACTGTAGTACATATGATAACTATTTAATAAACAAATACATATTACAATTATATGGATTGAATTTAATCTTAATTTATTGATATTGAAAACTTTTACTCAGTCATCTGAAAGCTAATTTAAAATGAAACCCCAGACATGATTTCTCTCTGTGGAGAAGCTGAATCCAATGTGTCTGTATGACATGAGGAAATATTTCAAGCTAATGTGACTGTTGCAAGTCATTTCATGAGACAGGTAGAGTCAGTGTTCTTGGTGTTTTGTATTAGTATTGGCTTAAAAATTAGAAAGTGAAAAGTGAGTAGTTTTGCTAATGACATTCTTAATTTCATTTTGTAGTTTATTTTTTAGCCCTTAAATGACAGTGGTTGAAAAGTAATGTGGAGGTGGGGTTTTTTTGAGCTGAGCGTAGCTTCTTTCTTTGTTAGCTTCATGGAACTGAAGGACTGCACCAGGCAAGGAACATATTTCTGGTTTGTGCAATAAGTTTCTTATATTCTTGGGGTTTTCTTTTTTTCTTTTTGTCCCTGGTATTTTTCTCTTGCATGTTTGGAGATTTTGGATTGTTGGTTTACGTGGTAACAATAGTTACAAGGGGAATTTAGTCTTCAAAATGATGCAATGTTTCCTAAAGAAAGTAGTTAAAATAAAAACTAAAAACAAACAAACAAATTTAAACAATAATATCTATATAAAAATTAAGGTTAAAACAGTCTGTTTAAAATACCAAGAAATCAATAGTTAGTGAGGTTATTTTTGCAGATTTTCTATTTTTTTCTCTTTGTATTATCATCAGCTGGAAGTTTTTCCCAAACCAGTATAGAAAGAAAACCATGAAGGCCACTTAAAAAAGAGCCAGTCATCTTGTAAGCAGTTTTCAAAGTCTTTCTTCTTTCCCTTAATAAGGGTGGGATGTGTGTGATGAAGCAGTTGTTACACTGGAGTGAGAGTTACTTGATTGTATAAAGGTAGAGATTGCCCTTGACCTCTTCTAATCTGTTTTTTCAAGAAACTCAAAAATTCATTGGAGGAGGAAGAAATGAGGCAGTAAATGAAGCCATCTTCTTTAACTGCTCTTGTAGTCCATCACCTCTCTCATGATGTTCGTCTTTGTAATGCCTCTGAAAAATGAAAGACCAGTAGAGCTGAGATTAACCAGTTTCCTCTCCTGCCAGTCTGAAGTGACCAGAAGGGTCTGCCATTTCTCCAGTCTGCCCAGTTTGACCTAGGGGGAATGAATGCTGTTTTCTTTTTCTTAATCCTCCCCTTCTTCCCCTAGTCAGTCAAGGAACCAAAGGCTTACCAAGAACTTAGACAAGGCTTCTTTTACTAGTTACATCTTTTCCTAGTTATTTCACAGTATTTGCTTAATTAGCTGTTATCACTCAAATCTGGAAGTGTGTTTGGACTTCAAGATCCTCAGCAGCTGAAGCAACGAGTTTTTTATTGGTGCAGTGTTAGCCTTTGTAGCCACTGCTTAAAATTGGTCAGATTCTCCTCAGGTGTCAAATATGAAACACTCCTTCAACTCAGGCTAGAAAACATCTGTCTTAGTCTCTTAACTCTCATGTTGGTGATGTGACAAAAAAAATATTAGCCCGTCACTATTATGAGATTCCTTTGAAGCTTCAAAAATTTTCTCCACAGTTGGAAAGATGACATGAGAAATTTGCTATCGCAGTTGGTATTCAGACTTTGGAGAGACATTGTTTTGTACTTCAGGCTGCGACCAGCATTTTTCTTGCATGCAATCTTTTTAGATTTATTTAAGTGAAACTAATTTCTCTTATTGCCCAAGAAGCAAAGAACAACATGCACCCAGGAATGGAAATTCCGAGGTGTATTTCATCCTTGCTTACATGCCCTGAGAAGATCTAAGCCTCGTGATTGCCTGTAGTACAAATCCTGTTGGATATTCATCTTGTGTTTGGGTTTTTGGAGGCTGAGGTTCATAAGGAAGCCCCTGTGCCCAAAGGAGCTCATGGAGGTTTCCCCTGCAGTCTTAGACAGATGCAAGGCTATTGCTTAATGACTAAGGGTTCCTGTGCAGACATGTTTGGTTTTTCTCACACAGGAGGGGGTACGAAAGCACTCAGAGCAGGTGGCTCATGAAGTTTAATGTCTCAGCAAGAGGACCTTGAATACTTGATATCAAATGTGATGCTATTAAGCCTAAAAAAGCTATTTACGATGTATAAACACAAGGAGCCCCCATGGGATGAGGTTTTCTTGGTTTTCTGGTTTGGTTTTTTGGTTGGTTTTTTTGTTTGTTTGGGTTTTTGTTTTGTTTTTTGGGGTTTTTTGTATGCTTTGTTTTGGGTTTTGTTTTGTCAAGCAGAAAGGCTACATTTGTCTTTCTTTGCTATCTTTTGCATGATCACAGCAATTTCAGAAAATTGTTTGAAAAAATGTATTTTTTTTTTCTCAAAAGGTGTTTTTAAAGGTGTCCTAAATTAACAAACCTTCTTATTACTTTGTGGATTGTTGCATTCAATGCTGAGCTTCTTTGTTGCAATGGTTTGGATTTTTTGATAGGAATTTAGAAATAGTTGCTTTTCATCCACCAATAACTTCAGTTGTCAAAAAAAAACTTCCAGCAAATGTAAAAAGTGATCATCTTTGGGAAATCCTGTAGCCTTTAGTAGTATTTGTAAAGTGTTTTCTGAGTACAAAGTTACATTTAATTCAGTGTGAGAATTTGTTTTAAATAGCATCAACTCTTCTTGATAATAGAACTTCAAGTTTTCCAGTTTTGTTTTATTGCTTTAAGACAGTAAAATAACTTGTCTTTTAATAATCAGGTTTTGTACAATAGGTGGAAGTTTCTCGTCTATGTTAGCATTGTGTGACTAAATTGAGTCCTGCATTCATTTTGCTAACGTGCTTTTGAGAGAGCCTAATCTGGGCAGGTAGGAGGGGCACTTGTTAGTAATGGGAAGGTTTGCAAAATTGACTGTGAATCAGTTCCACTGTCGCTGGAATTGTCACTGTTGGAGACTTCAGATTCTGACAGATTGGTGTCATAAGCTGTGTGTCTACTGACTCATCGCCACTAATTTTTCCACCAGTCACTTTTGATGAAGGCTGTTTTGAAAGAGTAGTTACAGCAGCTGTTTCAAATGTATCACAGGGAACATGCATGTTAAACACAGTAAGACTGCTAATAAAAATACTGCTGTCTCTGCTATCATTTTTGGGATCTGTTTCTATGCCAGTAACATCTTTCCTTATCTTGGGTAAAAAATGAGCAGCATTTTTTCTTGACAAAAGCAAACCCAAAAAAAGCCACAAAACCCCCAAAACCAGCAACAGCAACAAAAAACCCCAACCCAAAACCACAAAGTGAGAATAATTTGAATATTGCGTAGGTGCTGTTATCATGCTTTTATTATTAACAAGGCTGTTACAAAGCTTGTGTTGTGCTGTAGGACAGAAGCATTTAAGACTCTCACTAGCTGCCCTGATCCATCTCCAGCCATATGCTGCTGTTCATGAGGTGGCTGTGTATAGTGGCATTAAAGTAACAGATGTCAGCCACAGATAGGGAGGCAGGAACAGGGGAGATGATTCTACAAAATTACCAATGCAGCTTCTCTTACCTTCTCTGTGTTTGGAGAGTGACCTAGTTTTGTGGGTTGTCTTTTTTACTGGCCTGAGATAGGTTGATGAAACAAGCTTCAGTAGGTCTGTTTGTCCCATGTATTATTTTTAAAGTAGACAGGGATGCATTGTGTGCTTCCAGAGTCTCAGAAAAAACCTGTCCCTTTAAGGCCTGTGAAACTGGATTTCTCAAGCCATGGCTTAAAACTTGCTCATTAGAAGCTTGCATTTCCTTGAAAATTGTCATAGCTGAGCCTTGGCAGCTGCCATGGTATTGAATCGGGTTCTGAGAAAAAACAGCCGTATCAGCCGTGACAGACAAATGTTTGTGGGATTTATTAAGTCTTTGGTCTTCAAACTGAATCATTAAAATATATTTACCTTTAGGTGCTATACTAATGACCTCAAGCTATATCTGGACTATGTTTTCATTCATTTTAATACGGTTTAAAGGAGGTTAAGTTTGACAGATATTCTGCGTAGTCCATCTGTGGTGTTTAGCAATGACTTTGCGTTTTTTCTGCATCTGTAAATTCTTAGGCAGTTTATCAGCAAATGAAAGCTGTGTTTAACTATGTTCAACTGGAATTGTAAAAGAAAAATACAGTCCTAGGTGACTGACAGATAGCAAAATTCCTGTAGCATTTTGATGCTGTAATTATTTCCCCAAACTGTCTGTTTAAAATTACATTGCTTTCCTAAGTGTCTGAAAATGCAAAGTTGCGATGAGCACAGAAATTGTCAAATGAACTGTTTATTGAAAAAAATTTTTTTCAGCTAACAGTCCAAGACATCGTTGCTTGAACTCTTAACAGCCTTCAATCCCCCCAAGACCCACAGATTAAATAATGTCTTTTGAATCCTTTGTATGTGTGACTGATTGAAACAAATGTTAAAAGTCCTATTTAAACACAGTTGGTTTGGACTGATCAACTGTTAGTTGTTTTAAAATGATATTTATTTAAAATGCTTTAAATAAAGAAAAAAGCAATATAAAAATATTGAATAAATTTGAGTGATCTGCTAGATGACAGAATTAATCTCTGTACATTTAACCGGAAAACCACAGCAGTAAAGAACACATTTGAATGTTTTTTAATTGTTTATACATTAATTAGGCTACAGAAAGTGAGGCTGGTGATATGGATCTCAGTGGATTGCCAGAGACAGCAGTGGATTCTGAGGATGATGATGATGAAGAAGACATTGAAAGGGCATCAGATCCTTTGATGAGTAGGGATATTGTTAGAGACTGCTTGGAGAAAGACCCAATAGACAGGACAGATGATGACATTGGTAAGTATTGTGATGTAGTAAAATACTGTCAACGTGTTCTTCTTTACCTCCAAAAATTTACTTTTTGAACTTGCAGTTTTATTTTAATCATTGGCCTTTGTAGTTGGTAAGTGTAATGTTTATTATTATTGGTTTTTTAAATATATATATACATATATTATTACAACTTTTTAAATATATATAAAATGAACAAGTACAGCCAAAGAAGAAGAGTAAATGCACATATTATGGGTGAAACCTATTACTTGCTGGGCCTTTTGATCTCAAGCTTCAGCTTCTAATTGATATCAGGTTTATGAAGGAAACATCATTGAAAACTGGAAAACAGACAGAACCTTGGCAGAGCTGACGTTAATGTCAGCTCTGCTTCTCACAGTATATTTTTAATTGTCAGTTGTGACATTGTGACTTGACATTTGTTGTAATCATTGGAGCCTTAAAAACCTTAACGTAAATGTGCATCTAATCAAACTAATTTGCTATGTTAACATACAAGTAAATACATTGAAAGCAAAGCAGAACTAGAATCCAAATTTTAATCTAGTCTGTTTCATTGAAACAATTTCATCTGTTTCAATTCATATTCTTCTTTTATTGAAGTATGACTAAATGATGATTAAGATTGATTATCAGATGATTAAGGGACTAGAACATCTCTTATGCATGGAAGGTCTAAGAGAGCTTGGGACTGTTCAGCTTGGAGAAGACTCATTAATGCATACAAATACCACAGGGTGAGGGTGTAAAGATGATGGAGCCAGAGTCTTAGTGCTGCCCAGTGAGAGGACAAAGGGTGCGAACTAAAACATGGGAGGCTCCATCAGAGCACAAGGAAATGCTTTTTTTTTTACTGTGACTGAGCACTGGGAGAGGTTGCCCAGAGAGGTGTTAGCATTCCTCCTTGAAGATATTCAAAAGATGTTTGGATGTGTTCCACACAACTGGCTGTAGGTGGCTCTGCTTGAGCAGGCAGGTTTGACCAGATGACTTCTGGAAGTCCCTTTTAACCACAACCTTTCTGTGTTTCAGAGTAAATAAAAAGTTAGGGAAAGGATGGGGTCCTATTGAACTCTTTCAGTGGACATTTTAGACCAAACTGGATGCAAAAATGTTTTTAGGGCATATAATCACTTGGCAGGACTGCTAAAATTGAGTTCTGTAGTTATGAACAGTATAAAAAATGAAAAAAAAGGAAGTTCAGTGTTGAGTACAAGTGCAGCTCAAGTGCATGTAGAAGACAGAGCAGCAGTAGTCACCTGTAAGGCAATAATCCCGTCTGGTCCATCTGAGAGGAACTTTGTGAAACCACCAGACAACGATCAAGTACAACTTACTGTTAAGCCAAACAACTTGCTCAGTTTTGTGAAATTTGTGTTGCTGTGTTTTACATAGTCCTGTTCTAGTCATCATGAAATTATTGCCCTGACTGGAGTATTACAAATATCATTGGTTGTATTCAGAGCTCTTGGTTACATTACAATTCTTCCATTATGCTGACTTTTACTTTGCAGGGTTTCTATTGATGATATGACCAGCTAGTCTGTGTCTACAAAATACCCAGTAATTAAAACAGGCCACTGTACATGATTTATTAGTATACAGAAACGATTGTGCAGCATTTTAGCTTAGGCAGCCTCAGGCATCTTGCTGAAGAACTGTCTTTACTGTGCTTTGTTGTTTTGACATGCACGACTCAGTGGGCTTTTTCTCCTTCAGAACAACTACTGGAATTCATGCATCAATTGCCTGCTTTTGCCAACATGACAATGTCAGTGAGGAGAGAGCTCTGTGCTGTAATGGTGTTTGCAGTTGTGGAGAGAGCAGGAACTATTGTACTGAACGATGGGGAAGAGGTCAGTAGAAGTTGCTTTTGACTCTCCTATTATACCAAACATCCCAGATTCCACACGGTTAAGGTCCTCTTTTGTTACTTATAAAAAAAAAGGCAACATTCAGGTAAATCAAGCCTCTTTTTGTTCTGGATTTTCTGAAAGCTTTTGTTTAAGCACTCACACATTTCTTAAGCAAAAAAAAGAAAACATTCTCTGTACTGTACAAAATGCTTCCTGCCTATTTGAGCTGATTTGGGGAGTTTATTTCAGTGTTCAAGTGCTTTTTTAAAACTCCCTTTTTTTTTTTTCCCACAGTCTTACATTACCTCTCAATGTTAAAGATAAACTTAAGATCCCAGTGTTCTTGAGCTGGAAATAGCTGTGCATTTAAGGAAAACGAGCTTGTAAATTTTTTAATAGGTGCTAAAAAATAACTTTTGCTTTAGGACAATTGTGAGAGTTATATTTATGTAGTACGATATTACAAAGTCAAGTGATTTGTTCTTCATGTATCCTGCAATGTTTGATTTGTAGCTGGATTCCTGGTCAGTCATTTTGAATGGCTCTGTGGAGGTGACATATCCTGATGGAAGAACAGAGATACTGTGCATGGGAAACAGTTTTGGTGTGTCCCCCACCATGGAAAAGGAATATATGAAAGGAGTGATGAGAACCAAAGTGGATGACTGCCAGGTAGAGTGTCTGTGATACGTGCAAATTCACACCCACATAGGTGTAGTGCAACTCAATAATGAGACCCACTTTTATTTTAAACTGGATACATCTAAAATCTCCAGTGGGTGACCCTGGACAGTAGTTGGGCAATATGGCTCCTGCATTCCCACCAGTCTGGGAAATGGAGTTATCTTTATCTGGATAAGGGATCGTTTTGGATGAAGATGTTTGTCTACATGTTTTTTCCAGAATGTGAGGGCCATCAGCCTCTTCCATACATCCATTGCTTCCAATGTCTATTAGTAGGATCTCAAGGTCCATTAGCCATTACAGGCTCTTTTACTTCTGCGGCAAATAGCCATTCTTCCTTACTCAACTCAGCTACTGAATATCAGAGTAATACAAACTTTATCTCCCATGGTTTGAGTGAAAAATCTAATTTTGGCTAATCTGACCTTTCAAGAAAAGAGGCTTGATGTCTGCTGTAATACAAGCAGTCAGATGTAAAGAATGCTTTTCGTAGCATAAAACTGCTGGCTGAATCTGGGTATGCAGTTGCTGTTTGCTTATTCCCGTCCAGAAAATAGTAGCAGAGCCTTGGATGAATTAAGCATTTTGCTTGGTCCTGATGGCTAATTAGCTTCAAGTAGACCTTTGAAAGGGGTATAAATGTGTGTTAATAGAGTCACCTGTTTAGCTTGCCCATCTAACTTCCAAAATGTGCATAAATGGTTTCTTGTTAGGGTAATGTTTTCAACAAATCCAAACTGTGGGACTTCTGTTTCAGCTACTACTAGCTGCTGGAAAAAAAGAAATGGTGTGTAAATGAATTTAAAGAGAAAATACTGTCTCTGATTCTTGTGCCTTTCTCCTGAGTATGTACATGAGGATTTAACAACTTTTCAATCAGAAGAAACACTGTTATTTCCTCTCAGTTAAATACCCAAATTCTTATAATAAGACAGTTTAATCTTGCCCCTCAAAAGAGACAAAGGTATAACAATTTGTGTACAATGTTGTCTTTTTCTAATTTGTTATGTTTGGTCTTAATTATATTTGCATAGTGTAGGTATCAAGAATGTTCCTAGGATATTTATTCTTGCACTTATGCTTGGCTGAACTGATGATTGCAGAAAATAATTTTCCTGCTATATGCTTTATCCAGAAGTAATTTGTTTCTGTGTGCCTGCACTCATTAATTGAATAAGTGTTAGTTTTCTTAATAATTGACTTTAATAATAATAGCTATAAAAAATGAAGTTTATTTACCAAAACGATTGGCACAAAAAATAAAAGCTAGGTTTTCACTTCAATCTTCTAACCCTTCTAAACACCTCAAAAAAGCTTGCATGTAAGAAAAAAGGACTGATTTGGACACTGAGCTTCATCTGCAGCAGTGGGGAGGTCAAAGCAGCTGCACGGAAACGTCTGAGAATCATATTGCTCTGATGGATCTTGGTCTCCTCTAAGTGCAGGGTTGTAGTGGCAGTACTGTGCCTTTCTGTTCATCTGCTTGCTGCAGCTGAACTGTGGGAAAGACAAATTTGACTCACTGCAGGTCGAGGGGCCACTTTATCTTTAATAAAGTTAATAGAGTACTTGCGCCTAAAGTCTAAATGCTTTTCCGCAGATTTTACCTTTTAATACTGGTGCGCGATGATTCTTTCCAGTTTGTTTGTATAGCCCAGCAAGATTATTGCCGCATTCTCAACCAAGTGGAAAAGAACATGCAGAAAGTGGAAGAGGAAGGGGAGATTGTGATGGTGAAGGAGCACAGGGAGCTTGACCGCACTGGAACAAGAAAAGGTCACATTGTCATCAAGGTAAAAGGGAAAACAGAGAGTCTCTTGCGAAAGTCTGTGTTCTGTAAACCTCTTAACTTGGCAAGTTAGGTCCAGGATTAGTTGAGGTATGTATTGTAGAAATAAATATTTGAAAATGGACTGTTAATATTTGTAGATTTTCTTTATAATTATGCATGTTGACAGCTAGGTGATATCTATAGAGATTAGTTACATAATTTTTTTACATTTCTTACCACAGTGGTCAAGCTGTTGTGTGTGCTTAGCTCATCAGTTAATGGATGGCATTATTCTTTCTGGTGTGATGAGTCTTCAGTCTGTTACAAGAAAACAGATTTGCGCGTGTTGCAAATCTGTGTTAATAACTATGATTTTTTTTCAATTTTTTCTTTTCAATAGGGAACAGCTGAAAGGTTAACAATGCATTTGGTGGAAGAGCACTCTGTGGTAGACCCAACATTTATAGAAGACTTCCTGTTAACATATAGGACCTTTCTTTCCAGCCCAATGGAAGTGGGCAAGAAGTTGTTGGAGTGGTTCAATGACCCCAGCCTCAGGGATAAGGTGAAAATCTCCTGAATTATGTGCTGTTACCATTTGCATTGCAATATAAGCTAATAAGAATAAAATATGCTTTAGAGAGAATGACTAAATTGAATAAGACACAAATAGCTGGTGACATATTTTAATGGCAAAATATATGGCTAAAACTAAGAACATATTTTTCCATATTTTATTCAAGTATTACTGTGTTCAGGCAAGGTAAATTGCCCATGCTTTGCCTTGCTGTGTTTTTACAACTTAATTTAGTTGCTTGCAGGTATACGGAAAGCTTTTTTTCCAATAGTGAGTATTTTTATTTAATGTAATTCAGTACAATTTTATTGTGTCTCCAAGTTTGAGCATGTAACTAAGTTCTGTGTTTTCTGTACATAATACTAGTTAATTCAACTTGGCAAACATGTTGTGATTTTTTTAAAAAGAGACTAGAAAATTCATGCATTGTTAAGATATCTGTTGTGCTTTATGTAGCATTAAAAAAAAAAAACCACCAAGCCCAACCCAAACACAAGAAAGCAATCAAATATCCTCTTCCCTAAACAAAATGTCCATGATGGCAGAATAAGGCATATCCAGTTTTGTCACACTGTCTATTGAGGCTTTATTGTGCTTCAGACTGTATTGCTTTATTTTCTCTTGTGTGCAACTTCTTCATATGTAAAAAAAGCGCTAAAAATTTCCAGATGCCCTTTTGTTTTTGTAAATTTGAAACCAAGGGAATTATATTAGTACAGTGAAAGAGAAATTTGGTTTTCAGCTTTTATTTAAATCTGGGTATTTCTTCCAGAAATGTTAGTATAGCTGTGCCTTGAAGGAAGGATCTTATATTTGACAGAGGATAGGTTTTGCAGCTAATACTGTTCAGAGCTATGATATTGGAGTTCATCTTTAAATTTATGTTGCTTGTCCTCCAATGGACAATTCCCTCAGCCTCTAAAAGCATGAGCCAGCACAGTTGCTTGTATCAGGTCTGAACACAGAGCAGCTCTTTGTTCTGCTGCCTCAATAACCAACCTTTTCTTACTTCCAGTAGCACCGACAGAAAGGCAAGAGGCAGAGAACAGCTTGGGACAAGGGAAGATAAGCAAGTAGGGAATAAGGAATCTGGGGGATTTTGGCTGTTTTTTATTGGGGGCTGATAGGCAGTGAGGAGAGCGAAAGGGGCGAATAAAACTTCCTGGGGATGGTCAGTAGTCATGAGTATTCAGAGTGGGATATCAGACATCCAGCCTTAGTGATGATTTTGCCCTGCAGCAGGGTGCTTGATTTTACAGCTTTAATCCTGTTTTAATGCTGTTCCTGATTTGTAACACAAGTAATGGCATTCCTCTGGAAGTCAGCATTCACCTCCTCCCAGCTCAGTGTCCTTTGGGTGTAGATGAGTAAGTCCCAACTTGAAAAGCAGCATTGACAGTGAAGCTATTTCTGCAGAGGTTTAAAATACATTGCGTGGTATGGCTTGCAACTTCCCAGACAATTTTAATAATCTGCAATTACCCTAAATTTAACCAGACATTGTCTGGATCTTCCAATGTCATCCACAGTAATGAAGAATATCAGAGCTGTTTAACAGGAATGAAGTTCAATTTCAAAGGTGCAAAAATCTCAAGTATGTTCCTGTGGCTGGGAGCTGCAGCACATAGAGCTGAGTAGTTGCCTTCAGTTAGAATCTGAACTTGAGGAGTTCTGAAGTGCGTGATTAGTTTGGTCATTAATTTCAGCAATTCTTCTGAATTTTTGCTTTTCTAGGGTAAAAGGAAAAGTACTTAGAAACTGTGAGGGTGGCAGTGGTTGGTTTTGCATACCTAGTGTCAGACCTTTAGCACATGAGGCTGCAGAGGTTTAGATTTTGTGCAGACACAAAGAATGACCAGGCATTAGCGCTAGCTGATTAAAGTTTATATGAGACTTTGTTCTTAAGTTCTGGGTTTTGAAATGTTTAGAGATTTATCCCTACTTACTTACTTTCCCAGCATAAAAGAAGACATGCCACTGTATTTTTAGAGGTGGCATTGAGTGGCACAACCATTTTGGATTCAGCAACTTCTAAAAATAGCGGGAATCGATATTAATTCAAGACACCAAAACTCTTTTGTTTTGTCAGGATAAGTGCTGCTGGTGTTCCAGGTCAAATCACATACTAAAAGAGAGAATATTACAGTAAAAACACAATTTTTAAAAAAGCAGCTCTTATTTTGTGGCTTTATCTTCATTAGTATTAATTAATAGTATTCCTTTAGAGTTTTTTCCTAACAAACTGTAAAATACTAGCTAAGATTCTTCTCAACTTGATCAGCATAATTACTTGGAGGGAAGTAGCCAGTAGAAGGAAAAAAGGAGGAGTAAATGGAAAGATTGACTCTAAGGAAAGGAATTTTTGCTGTTAAAACCTCTTTCCTTCTTCTTGCAATATCTTTTTACTGCCTCTCTAAACATACAGTAGTTCTTCTGTAGAGGTAAATGCCAAATGAAGTTAATGGTGGCACATCTAAAGACTTAACAAGATTCAAGAGCCAATATTAAGCTGTATCGTAAGCTTTGTGATCATGTGCTTGAAGAACTAAGCAGATTTGGAAATGTACATGAACAGGAAATTGTTATAAGTCAGAAATGGATCTACCTTGTTGCCTTCTACCTGTGTGCACTATTCCCTACTTAATCAAATTTGATACAGCCAGTGTTTTCTGACTTGTAGTGTTCATTATGAAATACAGCATACAATTGCTTATCAAGTGAAAACGATTTTAATACTTAATTTTTTTCTGATAACTAATTGCATATTAGTGAAGTTTGATTTGGATGTATGTATATATGTGTATATATATTATTTAAGAGTCCAATGGAAATTTACAGGGCCTTTAAGAAACAGTATTTTTAAAGGACTTGGCAATAGTGTTGTTCTGAGTATTCCAGCAAAATATTTACAATATTGATGAATTTTCAGGTTACACGGGTAGTATTGTTGTGGGTGAACAATCACTTCAATGATTTTGAAGGAGATCCTGCTATGACTCGATTTCTGGAAGAATTTGAGAACAATTTGGAGAGAGAGGTAAGAGTGAGGGGTTTTTTCTGACAATTTGGGATGGCAGGGAATAGCCAGGCTGTTGTTTTATATAACTTATTACGCCTTTCTCTTGCAGAAAATGGGTGGACATTTGAGGCTGTTAAATATTGCTTGTGCTGCTAAAGCTAAACGAAGATTGATAACCTTAACAAAGCCATCTCGAGAAGCCCCTTTGCCTTTTATCTTGCTGGGAGGGTCAGAAAAGGGATTTGGAATCTTTGTTGACAGTGTAGATTTTGGTAGCAAAGCTACAGAAGCAGGCTTGAAACGTGGCGACCAGGTATGTAATTTTAAAATTTGTCCCTCTATTACACTCC
>VZTH01018868.1:20627-54904 GCA_013397815.1 Aleadryas rufinucha
CCCCCGTCCCGCCCGTTATTTTTGTTTCCTTTTTTTCACTACATGAAAAAAACATTACTTGTTTGAATTTTTAGATATTGGAAGTGAATGGTCAAAACTTTGAAAACATTCAGCTGACAAAAGCCATGGAAATCCTTAGAAATAACACTCATCTGTCTATCACTGTGAAAACCAACTTATTTGGTAAGTTTGCCTGCATTGTTTGTTCTGGTTTTAATGGAGGCCTAAATTACTTTTTTTGAAGTTTAAAATAGTTTTGTTTGAAACTGGTTTGTGCTGGAGAGAATAGAAAAAGGAAACGTGAAGGTGCTAAAATGCCTTGGTTCATAATTGTAAAGAAATATTTATGAGTAGGGACTTACAGGAAGTGACTTCACTCTCACAAATGTGTGTTCCTGGATTAAGGGGAAACTGTTGTGACCATGTAGCTCAAACTTAAAAAAATATACTTGAATATAACATTTAGTTCTCTCTCAAGAAAGAAGCCTCTTCAGGCATTTCAATTGATCTGTGGTCTTATTCTTCCTGCTGAGTTTACTTGTAGTTTTTCAGCCCACTCTGAGTGCAACGAGCTCAAGGCTATTACAAACTTTCTGCCAGCTAGCTGAACAGATTCTTGCTACCCTCTGTTACCTGTTCTCCTCATTTTTCCCTCTAACAAGTACTAAAGTAGACATGGAAGAGTCTTCATGCAGCTCAGGACCTCAATTAACATAATAAGAAATTAATAGATTGCAGTTTGGTTTGATTTTTTACCACTGGATACTTGGATTTCTTATACAATTTAGTGATGTGTTCCCTGAGTTACCTCTTTCAGGATCAGGTTCTTCATCACAGGTAAGTAGGGCAGAATATTACCCCAGCATGTCAACTGCACTAACTGATGATTTAATTTGCCCAGGTTATCTCCAAAAGTCATTGGTCAAATCTGTTTCCTGGAGATTTTTTAAAATTTAATTTAATTTTTATTTTATTTTATTTATTTTTCTAAATTTTATTTTATTTATTTTATTTTATTTTTAATTTTTTTTATTTTGCTTTGCAGTAAAGACTTTAATATTTCAATTGTTTCTAATAATTAAGACATTTCTTAATGTATCTGTGTATGCCTCTTTAGCAGGACATTCTTGTTTCTCTGTGTGTGAGTTCAGTAACCATCCTTCTCACACTGGGTGTTTGAATCTCATGTATTGCTTTACTATGTTAAAGATCAAACATGATTTCCTCCTTTCTTCAGAAGTTGTTTTTCTAAATTTTTTTCTATCTTGTGGCTCCAGTGCAAATACTGAAATCCGATTACAGTACAGTCTCAAAGCAGTTATTTTCTGTGTATTGCATGCAGAATCCCTTCTCCACAAATACCAAAAGGAGAGTTTCCTTTTTTCAGCAGCATCTTCTTATCTCTATCTTTCTCTCCAGCCTCCAAGTCCTATTCAAGAGTGGGGTTGTTGGCTGGAATTACTCTCCTCCACTTTTTCGTGTCTGATTTCAAGCTTTTGAAGTCTCTTGGTAATTTGTTCTGCCTCTGGATATTAGAGAATATTAAGGACAAAATTAATAAATAACAGTAAAACATAGTGCCTAATACTCATCCTTAGTTAGCTGCCCTTGTTCCTATGTTTTTCTACAATTCCTTAGTCTTAATTACCACTTTTCATTTATTATTACAAATCAACTCATAAGAGGATATTTCCCTTTTTTATGGAGAGTTCCTCACACACTCAGAATACATGACTTGCTCTCCAGTTCAGTTTTGTTTGATTTGTTTAAATGCATCGGCTTTTTTTTGAGGCTCAAAGTTGCAGTAGAAGAATTTACAAATTTATCAGATATTTCTGCCTCAGAGATGACTCTTTGCTAGGGAGCTGAGGGAGAGGGAGTGGCTTTTTGGTATTTCTGGCAGATGGATACAACAGCCCTGTCAAACATCCAAGGTGTCTCAGTAGTCTCCTGCTTTGTTATATTTTCCTTATGACTTTGTTGCTGTTTCCCCTCTGATTTTTTTGATCCTGTTGCTAATAATTTCTTGTCCATTTGCAGAGCTTTTCTTGCTGCCTCTCTGTTTAAACCTTCCTTCTCATTTGTATTTTTCTATGTCACTTTTGTCTAACGTGCTCTTTTTATACATGCTGCTACTCTGCAGAAGCTTTTGTCCCTAGGCTGAAAAGCCAAATTCCTTCTGTTGATACCATCCATGTAACCATGTGGGCACTTGTGTAGCTCTGTTCTAGGCTGGGCCAATTAACTGTTTTTGTGATTCATACTACAGAAAATGAGTGTCATTTTTAAAAGCAAAAATGTTTTTAAAGTCTTATACCTAAATTAATACCGGAATTGACAGAATATCATAATATATTTTTTTCATGATTAATATTAAACTGGTCTGGTGCACATAGCTTTCTTTTACATTTTTGTCCTTTTTCTTCCCTCCCTTTTTCTGTCTTGTGCAGTTTTTAAAGAACTCTTAACACGGTTGTCAGAGGAAAAAAGAAATGGTGCTCCCCACCTGCCTAAAATAGGTGATATTAAAAAGGCGAGTCGTTATTCCATCCCTGACCTTGCTGTTGATGTGGAGCAGGTAATAGGATTAGAAAAAGTGAATAAGAAAAGTAAAGCTAACACAGTTGGGGGAAGAAATAAGTTAAAGAAGATACTCGACAAGACTCGAATCAGTATTCTGCCTCAGAAACCATACAAGTGAGTTTATTTCTTCCTAAATATTTCCTCTCTATTAAATTATAAGAATTTCTAATGAATTTATAATTTGGGATTATACTTTTTTATTTATTAAAACAAATCATGCTTACATCTGGAAAAAATACTAGAAAAAACCATTTTGAATATTTGAACAAGCACAGACTGCTAACAGTGCAGCTCCTGACATCAGTTTGGATGTAATTTGTTTCTTATAGATAAAGAAATGACACAAATACTTCTTTAGGTCATTTCCTGCTTTCTTTTAAGAGGACTGTTAACTGAACTTATTTCAGAATAATTCTGCAAGCAGGTTACTTGCAAAGGGTTGGTATGAGCAATGATTTCAATGTATCCACATTCCAGTGGTCTATAAGAATTTCTGTGTACTCCTGTAAGAGAGACTGAGGTTACAATTTTGGGTTCTTTGGTGGGATTGTGCTGTTGTTTTGTTTTGGTTTGGTTTTTTTTTTTTTTAATGAAAGCTAAGTTTGCTATCTGATATCTTTTATTCTATGAACACATTTTAGAAATAGAGTTCTGAGAGTTGCTGGCAACAACAGAGTGAATTTTATATGATACTATTGGAACCTGGTTCTTGGCCAAGGCAGATGGTATCAATGGGGGGAAAATGAATTGCACAGGGTAGTTGTGTGATCAGTGTTTTCTCTTGCATTTTTCTTTCCTATGTCCCACTAAAGAAGAAACTATTCCATGTAAATTGATAAAAAAGACACTTGTGCTGAAAATACAGGATTTTTTTCCTGCTATTAGTTAAAAAAAGTTTGCTTAACTAATGTTAGATATTGCCTACTAAATGAAAATTTTTCTGAAACATTATAGATAGAATATTAGTAATAGAAATATTAAATTAATATGAATTATTATATCCAAATAATGGATGTTTCTTAAATTGATGACAATACCTTTCAATAGAGGAGAATCTGTAAATCCTCTTTTTATGTTGTCTTCAGCATGTTTTCCTTTATTTCACTGGTCTTGCATGTTTGTTCCTCTGATGAGCTGTGCATAGTTAGGTCTGATATTCTGCACTGGTCACTATGGTTCGTAGCATTTGCATAAAATTTTCATGTTGGTTTTTCTCTTTTTTCTTTATTTTCTTTCATTTTTACACTTTTTCTGTGCAGGGACCTCTTTGGGTAAGATTCAGAAAAACTTGACCTATTTTATTTTCTTTTTGCTAGCTCTACTTCATGTGTTATATATAGCAATTTGTCTGCAAAGTCTGGTGGCATTCAGTTGTTTTTGTCTGCAGTTTCTCCGTAGAGGTCTGTAGCTATAGACTTTGGTGTTTGTGCTTTTCTTTCCCCTATTGTGCAGAAGCATCAATCTCATTCTTCCTAGTAATTACTAGTGTTGGATATGTTAAGGGACTTTACCTAGTCTCAAGTTTTTGCATATAAAAAAATCGAGAGGGGTGAAAAAGCTGATTTACTCATTAGTTAAAGTAGGCATTTAAAGACTTCATGACTCAGCTGGCTTAAGAGGTGAAGCTGTCCACTGTTTTTTGCGTGCAAAGACTGCAGAAGTCTCAAATGCCTTGAGGATGTACCCAGACAAAACCAATCTTTAAACCAGAATGAGCTCGCTCTTAGAGGGAGCTCATCTGCTTCATGAGACATTAAATCAGTATCAAAGATGAATCTGTTTGAGCAGGAGATAATGCCTTCCTTCAGTCTTACTGTTTAGTCCAACAAGGTCAAGTAACTTCCCAAACTGAGCAAACCAGCCCCATTTCCTCTGCACCTATGGGGGAATCTCCTTCTCTTCACTGTATGTAAGATGTCTCTTGAAGGGTTCTTCTGGGTACAGCCTCCACTGGAGCTCTTTATTTACTTTTCTGATGCAGAGTGGTTTTGTGGTCTGTAGGCTCAGTTGCTCCAAAAAAAGATTAAACACAATCCCCACCTCCTTCTCTCGTAAAGTTCTGCCTGGTCCACAGTGCAGCATCCCAGACAAAGCAGCAGCCCCTGTCTCTCCTCCCTGCAGCCTTGTGGTGGGATGCACAGGGTTTTGTGTTCTGAGGGAAGACATTCAGATACTTCTGTCATTTCATTATCCCTTCTACCCTGTTTGTCATTCAGCAGGAAAGTTATTTCTTAGTTAATGTGCTATCTCCCTGCATGGCAGATGCATAGAGAAAGCAATAGTAATGCTGTTTCCTTAAAACCACAATCTCCTTTCATTGGCATAATAAAATACTTTACCTAACAGTAGATCTTCATGGGACCTGGATTTTTTTTAGTGTTGCTCTTTTTATCTGATATTTCTAGGGTTCATTACTTGTTTGCATAAGTTAGAACTCGCTCAGATTCTAATTTAAGTTTTGAAAATAGAGTGAATGGAGTATGAAGTAAATGCTTTCCAATTTCTTATATGGATACTTAAAATTGAGCACAATTTTAGACACTTCTTTTCTTTTAAACCTAACATTTTCAGAGTTGATCCACTTTACTGAAGCTGCTTCAGTCATGACGCACAGGATAGGTATAAGATTATATAAAACTGCCAAATTGCAAAAGGAATTCATAATGCAAGTGAAACTATTAATACAAGAGTCACATTGTCTTCATTTGATGTGAATTTAGAGAAAATACTGTTGTTGGCACACTTATGAAATCTTGTATATGGTAGTTTAGAACAATCCGAAAGCATTTTGAGGTACAAGGGCTGCTGGGTTTTTTGTTTACTTTCTTATTTTTAATGTGTGGTGGTTCCTACTTGAAAGACGTGATATTGATTGCTGGCAATTGTTTTGGTTGTAGTGAAAGAATTGCTTGTGGCTTAGCATGGAAGTGCTGTGTGCTGAGTAGGTCATCACTGCTTGTCACAGTATTTTGTGCTTGATGTGGAAGTACAAAAATACAAATGCTCAGATTCACCTTAATTTCTGATTGAGAGAATCCAATAACTTTTTTCAGTGAACTTGAGTGTTTCTGTCACTCTCATGGCTTGAGGTTTACACTTTGTAAAAGTATTTTGGCAATACAGAGTTATCTTGTTTTTCAAAAACAAAACAATGAGAAAACCCAAACACAATATAGAGAGATACCATACATTGTCTTCTCAAAAGCAATTATGTCCATATAATCAAAAATGTGTCTTAAGTGCTCAGGTACTGTTCTAGCTTTCCAGGCTACTGTTCAATTCATAGCACTTAGAGAAGTGGTACAAGAGTGTACTGTGTAAAGTTATTCATCGGTAAGCACAAAAGGATATTGGTGCTGTAACAGCTATCAGGGTAATTATCTAGCTCTTCATTACTTCTGTTTAGGTCTTCTGAGGATGGATAGAGCACTAGACAAAGGCTTAAGTGCCCAACATTAGGGTACAAGTGGTCATTTGTGTTGCATCATTTAATTTATTAGACTGACTTGGTTGTAACATTTGCAATGAAGTCGAAGTTCTGGTTTATGCTTTATTTAAATATGTAGATACAGACTTAGATGTGCTTGGCTTTTAGAAAGGCCTTGACTATACTTGCTACATTTTTAATGCTTTTCACTTTCTATAATGACTGCTATTCAACTTTTTATGCCCTCTGAGTATTTTATTAAGGATTTTGATCTGTATATTTAGAGAAAAGTTCAATGGCTGTCTCCAGCTCTACATCCTGTAGCAGTTGTACTGCTTCACTTTATTATGAACTCAAAAGCAATAAGCAAATCAGTGCCTGCTATAATATGATGATAGCTCTGTCTCTATTCCATCTAGCACTACTGACCTCCTGTGGGACCCTGCCTTACACAATTTAGTGGACAAAACCCTTCACCTTTATCACAGAACACTTTATTTACAGCTGCCAGGTACTTTGGAGAGGACACTGATAGCACCCAAGTGCAGCTGCTTAGCTTAGCCTTACCTGGCATCACTTCAGTCACACTGAGTGAAGAGAAACTCACAGAAGCGATACAGGGTGGGAAAACCAAATTATCTCAAATAATCCTCTCTCTCTGTTGAAAGATCTTATGGTGTATAGCTACAATATATCACAGGATGCAAATTCTGTGATGGGGTAAAAAATCTGTGAAGTTCAGGCCTGAAAACAGCACTGAGGGGACAGCAGTATTACTCAAAGTTTGGGTGATGGCGTGGTGCAAGAATGATGAGGTGTCTACCACCTTTTGAACAAACATCTTGGCCAAAATCATTAAAAAAGAAGGAGCCTAGCAACTCCTCGGAGCTTAGTGGTGAGGATCTTCTGGCACTGTGAGCAGGCAAATCGAGTCACTCTTGAGTGGACTCTTGACAAAGCAAGTCCTGTTGTCTGGAGAACTTTGACTTCTAAATAGCAATTGCTGTACTAACAATTGAAACTATGAAAATGTAGCAATAGAGACATCCCTGAATCCCTCTAGTATGGCCAAGCTCTGAATGTCTGTAAGTCCTGATTTTATTTCTTTCTGGATGCAGTGACATTGGAATTGGCCAGTCTCAGGATGACAGCATTGTGGGACTGAGGCAAACAAAGCACATTCCTCCTGCTTTACCTGTCAGTGGAACCTTGTCATCCAGTAATCCCGATCTACTGCAGTCTCATCACCGCATCTTAGACTTTAATACTACTCCAGGTAAGGATCCTTTTTTCATTGTTGTGCCTGACCTTTTTACTTCCTTTCATAGGTCAGGTTTTTTGTGTGGATTTGTAGAGTCTGAAGAGGCATGTGAAGTTTTATTAACTGTTTGCTGTCACACACAAATTAGGCACATATTCATGCATTAGGATTTATAACATTTGCTACAATATACTTTACCCACATATAATAGATGTCTGATTTTTCAAGTATGCTATGTACAGAGTGCTTCTTCCTGATTGAATATTCTTGGTCAGTGAAAACCTGTTTTCCTTGATATTTTATAATTTGCCTCGACTGATCATTGTTTACAAGACTGCAATATTTTCAAATAGCATATCAGATCATTAGCTTATAGTAAAGAGAAAGGACGTTGGACTGGAACAAAAGACATGTATTTCCATATTTTTCTGAACAGACTTACATAATTTGTACTACATTTGTAAGGGACAGAGTTTCAAAGTTTCTTGTTAGTCACCCTGCCCTACAGCTGTATGCCAAATTCTTTGAATATAAAATCCCTTTCTGAAATAGATAAAAAATGAACACATTTAGAGAGGATCAAAGCACAGGGGTGAGTGAGGGAGAAATAGGGGGAGAGTATGAGAAACTTGAGAGCCTTATCTTTTAAGAAGGGTTTAGCTGGAGCTCCTGGTAGGGTTGGGATTTGGGCTCTTATCTGGCTGCAGGAAGGTTCTTAGTGGGAAACCTTTCCTGAGTTAAGTATCCAAATCTTTGCTATTAAAATATAGCTGCTGGAGGAGGATATGGTGATGGTTGCTCTGCAAGCACTTGGTTATTTTAGCCTAATCTTGAGAGAATTTCTCAGAAGTAGGACTGAAAATTCAGTGCCCTCCTAAGACTGAGGGATTTCAAACATTACCTGTATGGACGGTGCTTAAATATCAGCCTACGCATTGGCCAAGTTGGTGCAATCATTGTGCTTGAAACTGTGATACTGAACACTACTTCCTTCATCTCAGGTGTTTCAGGGCTAGAGGAGTCTGCAAGAAGGTGGTTTGTGATTTTTGCCCCAGTGTCTAAGCCTGATCCTCCGAGACTTGGAAGATTGATATTTTTTTGTATTTTATCTAATGACTAGTGTCCAACACCTTGAAGATATTCTTTTCAGTAAGAGCCTAGCTTTTCATCAGGACTTTTTCTATAAATGGGTGAAGATTCCATTCTCTAGCTTGCCCCTTACCCAGACCAGACAATTCTAGGTAGTTAATGTGCCCCTAAATGCCAAGTGCAGCAAATGGCCACCTTCCAGAGCTGTTGGGCATTGCTGACTCACACAGCTCAAACAAACTTCCATGAGAAGCAAAGCCATTGCAGGCCTAAAGACCCTTCAATCACAGATGGAGTTCAGAGAAGCTTAAGAAATGAATAAGGTTCAACTGTATGCAATTTACATTGAGGAAAGGAGATCAATATGATGTAATGCCATTGTTCCAATGTTTTAACAGTTTTTCTATATATTTGTAAAAAATGCATTTCTTCCTCATTTAAAAAGAAAAATGTTTTTTTTCCCCTTTGCTTAAAATTTGCCTGAATGTCCACACACTGAATATTTTTTAAATAATTCTCAGGAAATTTTTTTTTCCTGTGTGGAAAGGAAGGGAAAGGGGGCTTGAAATGAAAAACATATACCTTAAGGGCTTTGGAGATGGTTGCGTTGTAGATAGAAGAGTTGAATTATACCTCTATATATTTCAAGACTTGGAAAAAATTAAAGCCTGCAATTTTAATTCCTTTTACTATCTTGGTCTAAATTAAAGATGGAAATGGAGGCAGATTGCAAGAAATTGAATGCACTGGAAGAGAAAGAGAAAGTGGTAGAGCAGCTGTCCTTTGAGGCTTGGAGAAATATCCCTCAGGATAGAAAATAAAACAACTTGCTCCTTTTAGAAGAGTAGTCTTTGAGGAGAAAGTGTGAACAGCTTGAAATCTGCAAGGAGTCATTTTAGTTTCTCTTCTGATTGGTTCAGGCTGTCTCAAATATACTTTTAAAGGTTTATTTTTAAATGTTCAATAGCACTTTGATTTCTCTTTTCTTGTGCTGCCTTTGCTATTTGATTTGAAGTCAAAATAATAGAGTAATGATGAACTGCCAGTCACTGGTATTTTTTCTTTCCCCTCACAGTCTTTCTAAGGGAATAGATTCCTATCCTACAGCATTGCATTCTTCAGCCTGCCACTCCAGTTTCCTTTTTTGAAAAGCAGTGAAGGGGGGCGATTATGATTCCCTTCAAGTGTTTTATTTAAAAATTATTGGGCTGAATTACTTGCTACCATTGCTATAGCTGTAATCATTGCACTTGCTGGCAGACGTCTCTGTATTCTATGTTGAGCTTTTGCCCCCAGCTCTGGTAGGTAAGCAGCCTGAGAAACTGGGTGGTAAAATGCAGTGCAAAGATGGGACCCCTCTATGTGCTGCCCTCTGCATTTCTTCATGTTGACTTCATTGACCCAACAGAGCAGGTTATTTTCTTGTTGCACAAAATGCTTTATTTCTAGGGACAGTTAAAGAATTTCTCACCTTGGTATTGTTTACAGCAGCTTTCTAACTTCATAGCATTTCTTTGAGCGGCGAGTATTTCTGTAACAGCAAGAGGCAGCAAGATCTAGAGGAGGGTCTGGTTTTTAATAACGTCTCTGAAAGGCTCTTTGGCATCTGCCTTCCTCCAGATGTCAAAAAATGTAGAAAATATTTCAGAAAATATTCTGCTCTGTATCCCTCTTCAAGTAATTACTGAAGGAAGATGGTTCAGTGTAGAGTTGGTGATAAAAGGCAAAATTTGCTTGTTTGTTGTAAAGTATTTGTACATTTGACTCAAATGCTTAGGAAGGGCTAAAAACTGGTCTGTAATAATACCCTTTATGTGTAACTGATGATGTAATCACACAGTTCTAGTGTGTTTTGGTATTGGTGCTTCTCAAGCTGCAAAAAATTACTGTGAGCTTAAAAGTTACAGGCTTAGTTTCATGAAATTTGTAAAATAATGTATTTAAGCATTAAAAGCCTTTGTGACATATTGGAAAACTCATATCAGAGAGATTTATCTTATAGCTTTCCAAATTATTATTTTGGAAACATGCAAGAGCAGTGGGGAGGTGTTTTGTTCTTTTGTTACAAGATTTCTGCTGCTGAAGAGATCTTTCTGTAGTAAATGGAATACACGTTATGCACATTCAGGTCTTGTCAAAAAACCTGTAGTTGTATCAAAGTGAATGTTTTCATTTGGCAGCTGCTTTTTCTGTATTTTTTTTATGATAGTAATTTTGGAAGCCTTCATTTAGAAGGCTTTCTATTACTATATATTTTATTGCATGTATGACTTCTTTGATTTAAAAAATTAAATATTTTTAAGAAAAAACATATTGGAAAAAGAAAAATTACTGGATGTCATGCCTCACAAAACTAGAAACACTTATTTGTAACAGAAGAAATTAAATTAATTGAAATGCTTGTCAGTTTAAAATACCTGATGTTAAAAAAACCAGTGGTGGATAGCTGTATAATTTAATTTATCTTTTTTTTTTTTCTCCTTAACAATACAATGATAACAACCAAAATTCATTTGATCTGTGGGTCTGGATTTCAATACATTCATGGAAATATGAAAATATATATGGATTTGGTATCTTCATATAGTTTATGGAAATATCAAATCCAGTGTTAGTCTGGTAGTTTTCCAGATTTCCTAAAAAACAGTTCACTCTAAGTTTTGTGTCATCAGTCACTTGAAAAGGAAATATATTTAGAACTTGAATGTTCGTGAAAGTTTTTTTTACCCCTGGCTGCTTTAGTTCTTAATTACTAAAATACTTGTACAGAGAAATAAAGAGCAAAGTTCTCAGTCTCTTACTGACTCATTTATTACTATGACCTAAATGTGTCAATGACAGAATATTTCTGATAATTCAGTACTTGGGTGCATTAATACTATTGCACTTCAATTGTGTACACATGCATGCTGGCTATTATACAGGCATCTTCCTAGCCACTCACATTATGTACCTTCCCTTTGTGTGGGGCACTATGGTTGAGTGTCAGAGTTAGGTAAATGAATCTCTTCTCTTTAAAACATCATTAGGAAGATTGACACTCCTATCACCTATTTTCTTAAACTTCTTACACGTCATTGTATGGGATAGTGTAGTTTAATGTCCTGGATTTATCTCAGACTTAAACAGAATTTTTCAGGACTCAACACCTGTGAAAATCAGATTGCTCATTAGTTTGTCTGTTCAAACTTTGAAAATGCTAACATATTTTTGTGGCTTGTTCCATCTATAGCCTGACCAACTTCTTTTCTTGGATGTTAATAGAACTAGCTTTTACTGAAGTAAAAACTGATAACACTAATAATTAAACTCAATGTGACTTGCTTGTTCTTATACCATCAAGTTTTTATTTTTCTTTGCTTCCTAAATTGCATAATTTGCATGTAATTTTTTTCCAGACTTACCAGACCAAGTTCTGCGGGTTTTCAAGGCAGACCAGCAGAGTCGCTACATTATGATCAGTAAGGACACAACAGCCAAGGAAGTGGTCATCCAGGCCATCAGGGAATTTGCTCTCACTGCAACCCCTGATGCATATTCACTATGCGAAGTCTCTGTCACACCTGAGGGTGTCATCAAGCAAAGGAGGCTTCCTGACCAGCTGTCCAAGCTTGCTGACAGGATACAGCTGAGTGGCAGGTAAGATGGAGACTGAGCTAAAGCTGATGATGCCAGTTCATTAAGTCAAAATCTTGTTAAAGGAGTGTTAATAATTATTTATGTTCTGTTTCTTTGCAACACATTGCTGCTTATTCAACTTCTCATTAATACCTAGACCTGGTGAAGTTCATTTTGTTCTCAAATTCCAGCTGGATTGTTGCTGTAACTTTCAGCACTAACCAGGGATATTGTTTCTAATGTCTTTTTTTGCATTTTGTTTTTACAGGTATTACCTGAAGAACAACATGGAGACAGAAACTCTTTGTTCAGATGAAGATGCTCAAGAATTGCTAAGGGAAAGCCAAATTTCCCTACTACAGCTCAGTACTGTTGAGGTGGCTACCCAACTCTCCATGAGAAACTTTGAGCTGTTCCGTAATATCGAACCTACGGAATACATAGATGACTTGTTTAAACTCAAATCAAAAACAGGTTGCACTAATCTAAAAAGGTTTGAAGAGGTGATAAATCAAGAAACATTCTGGGTGGCTTCTGAGATTCTAAGAGAAACCAACCAGCTGAAAAGGATGAAGATCATTAAGCATTTCATTAAGATAGCGCTGCACTGCAGAGAATGCAAGAACTTCAACTCGATGTTTGCCATCATTAGGTATTGCCCACTAATAATTTTATTTCTAAGTAAAAAGCAAAGTCTTACTTATGTTAGTCTAAAAAAAATGTAATTAATAGAGCAATCGAGTTAATAGTGCTGACATCAACACTTGGCAATCTGCTAAGGAGGGCATTTTCTGTATTCTGAACTTTTCTATAATCTGAAATGTTTGGTGAAATATTATTTGGAATGCTACTGTTATGTAGTTACTGCTCAAGATAGTTTGGCAAGGTGAACATGGCACTAGAGAAACTAATGCACTTATTTAAAGACAAAGACCAAAAGAAACAGCAGGTATATACAGGAAAACCACACAACTGTTGCAAATGAATGGGATAGTTTCCCCAAAACAGCTCATTTTTATATGTGCTGCCCAGTATCTTGAATTCATGCAGCCATGATATGTTGCCTTTGGTTTTCTTTGTATCAGCTGTTTCTTGCATGGAACTCTGATAATAATAAATAACAGACTGTGATAGCATAATAGTCTGTAAATAAAGATCTTTTAGGAAGTATTTTAAAACGTACAGAAAATCTCAGAAAACTATTCTTAGTTTTGGAATGAGAAGGAAGAGAGAAAACTCTGTCTGTTTATACACATTTTTTAAAACCCAAATAAAAACAAAAAATCCCCCTATACTGTCTGTTATGAAAAAAGCTTGAGTAAGTTGCATTAAACTGACAACGTTATCACTGTCTTTGACACAAGCTCTTGTCGTCGTTGTCTTGACATTCTGTCAACAGATTGAATGTGACACTTTTCCTGGAGATGAGTAGGTTTGAATACTATTCAGCAAATGGGGCAAGTTCTAAAGACAAGGATCCATGCTGATGATCAGTCAGCATCTCTGAGACATCAGAATACTGAGATTTTGTTCAACTATTTCAACCGATCTCAATGAGAATTAAAAGCAGCCTGTCTGCTAGGAAGAACTTGAGTGAAGGAAAGATTCTAGGTAGCAGACTTTCCCACAGGTAGAAATCAACAGCAAGACAGGCAATGCCATTACAGGGGAAAAAGGAGGTTTGTACCAGCTACAGCTTGAGAATAACCTCAGATATAGAGAGTGTTACAAAATATCATTTAGAAAGAACAAAGTCGGATGGATTATTGCAGCAAGAAGGTGGGTCAATGTGCTGTCACCACCTGAACATCCTCATGTAGGTGGAAGATTGTTTTTCCACCAGTTTGTTAATCTGGAAATAAGTGGTGATCCTGAGGTATTTAGATTATGATATTCTTATCAAACTCAGAGACACAGTTCTAAAGTAACAAATTCATACTCTCTGTAAGGTTTAATTACTCATCGAAGTGTGACTTTTATCTGTTTATGGTTACATCGTGTAGATATCTCCACTTTTTATCGCTTTTATAAAAATGATCTTAACTATTCTGTAATACATACTGGCAAAAAGTAGTTTTTTAATTTCTGTTACTTTACTGACACTGTTGTGCTAAAATATTCTGACAATATGGTATTTCTACCATACAAAATTTAATGTGGTCTTTTCTAGGATTTTTTTTGTTTCTTTCTCTTGTTTTTCAACTTTTTTTGCACTTTTTTTGTTTCAAGTGGCCTGAACTTGGCACCAGTTGCAAGGCTCCGAACTACTTGGGAAAAGCTTCCAAGCAAGTATGAAAAACTGTTTCAAGATCTGCAGGACTTGTTTGATCCATCTAGGAATATGGCGAAATATCGTAATGTCCTTAACAGCCAAAACCTACAGCCCCCTATTATCCCTCTGTTTCCTGTCATCAAAAAAGACCTTACATTCCTTCATGAAGGTAAAGGCAGAAGTATGTCATCTTTTACTAGCTAAGGAAAAGTAACTTTCCTGCCTGATCACTGGTGTTGTTGGTTGTAGGAAATGATTCTAAAGTGGAGGGCCTGGTGAACTTTGAGAAGCTGCGGATGATTGCGAAGGAGATACGCCATGTCGGTCGCATGGCGTCCGTGAACATGGATCCTGCTCTAATGTTTAGAACAAGGTAAGTGTGTTGTACCAGGCAGAGCTTTCTCCAGCTGGGAGAAGGCTAGGTGTCAGCAAGAGGGGCTTTTCTGTGCCCCTTCTACTGGAAGCTGTATGAATTTTTTGTGTTAGCAATTTTAGCAGCATGACGTGGTGGTCTGAAACTGGAGAAACTATTACATTTTGTGGTTACTGATATATTCTAAAATGCTTCTTACTATTCTGTAGTTGATGGTTACTTCATAAAAATGAGATTCTGTCAGTGGGAGGGAGGGAGGGAGAGAAACTGTCTTGAAAACATATCTGTTACTCTATTTGAAACACTGATGGGTGCCAGACTTATAATTTTGACTTAGTAGAAATGGTAATGTATCTGAAGCAGTGTCAGCTACTTGTGTTAGAAAACATGGAGTGAATGCTCTTTGGCTTCATATTTGACAAGCTTATTGCATACTCTTTTTTTCTTAATTTGAGCTAGAAGAGTTTGTAATATCTGATTGTATGCCCGAGTCAAGACTCTTTTTAATGTTTGTGGGCTTCCAGAACTGCTTGTCCTGAGGTCTGGTCTTTTTCTTTCTGAGCTTGTGATCTTTCTCTGTCTCTTCTTAAACCCATGCTTTATTCTTCCTGGCTCTCACTTGCAGGAAGAAGAAATGGAGGAGTTTGGGGTAAGTGGTTGGAGACTTACACACACAGACATTCATTCTTCCTTTACCATTTGCATTGTTTCCTACTTGCTACCTTTAATTTTCTGGTGCTTTGACATTTTTTTCTTTTGTTAACCCTTTTTAACTGACAATACATTTTAACCTAGGAGTGCTTTTGATTTGAGATTAAAAGACAAAAGCTGTAAATTATTAAGTGGTCGTAGGTAGAAGTGGAGTGTTCTCCCCCACCTCCAGTTTAAATTGCTGAAGGAAGTGACTTTCAGTCAAAGAGAAATTACAAAATGACAAGGTCGCAACAGCTGAAAATAGCTGTTAATTTCCTTATACCTATTAAGCAATTATCACAATCAAATACAAAAGTTAAAACTTACAGTATCTGTTCAACTAACTTACTTCCATATTACAATTAGCCACCATTTTTACCTTAACAATTCAGGACCAATGCATAGCTTTCATATAGGTATACATACATTGAAATGTGCATGACATTTATTTCATCATGAACTAGCTGATCGTTTTATTTAACAAAAGTGTCTTCAGTCTTTCAAGTTACAAAGAAGTTCTATTCTGTAAAACTGAGTTGTACGTTTTGTATAGTCTGATTTAAAACATAGAGGACTTTCAAAATGCCTTCTTTATATGTATTTGAATTTGAACCTCGACTATAGTCTTCTGTCAGCACTGCCTTACTGCATGAGCTTTTCCTAATGCTCCAGCTCTCTCAGTAGATGGCTTATGTGAGAGAGCTACCTTGACTGCTTTTTTAGATGTGTGAAGTGTTACTGCCTCGTTGGAGCAGAATAGGTTAAAATACCTGTGCCATTAAAGTAGTGCCTGTAACCAAGTTAAAAGATTTCCTAGCCCTCATCTTTCTGTCCTTTATAGCTGTTTGACTTACTGGAATGAGGCATGTAAGCTTTGACCGTAGACTGACATTCATGCAATCTTTTGCACGTTTCACGTTTATCAGGTGATACCGTGTTGGACTAAGTCATGCCTTTGCTCTCTTTCGTCCCCCTCCTGCTCCCCTTCCCTCCAGGTCTCTCAGCCAGGGCAGTACCAATGCAGCCGTGCTGGATGTTGCACAAACAGGGGGGCATAAAAAGCGGGTCCGTCGCAGCTCCTTTCTTAATGCTAAAAAGCTCTATGAAGATGCTCAGATGGCACGGAAAGTAAAGCAGTATCTCTCAAACTTGGATCTGGAAATGGATGAAGAGAGCCTCCAGACACTCTCTCTGCAGTGTGAGCCAGCCACCAATACATGTGAGCATTGTCGTTTGTTGTGGATTTCAAGAAAACTGTTCAATATAACTCCGTTTCTAGTCCAGTGAGGGAACTGGGAACAGTAACTAGACAATGAAGTAGAAAATGATTTGTCTAGTCATTTTCAAGTCTATGAATCTTCAGGAAATAATCTTGTGGATTAACAGGATAGAGACATAGTATTTATACAGGTGATAAGGCTTTAAGATGATGTCCCACTGAAGTGTACAATGGCTTTTTTAGATTTGTCTGTACAAAGGGTATGGAGGAGTCAAAAGTTTTTCTGTATTTCTGATGTACTGAGGTTATTAGTGTGAAAAGCGATATGGTTATTCTGAGGGAGTAGGGGATTTTCTTATGTCCAGGTGTTTCAGAGATACCTGGAGGGCTGTACCTGGGGCAGCAGAGGGGGACCTTATCCTGGATATCTATTTCATTTTGATTTTAGGAAATGCTGTATTTTGTGCCCTTCCCTTCCTGCAGGGTAGCAAAAACTAGTAATTATATGTCTGTTCTGAATCACTTGTAGTCCTTATAATAGCCCAGTATAACTTCTGGTCATGCTTTTGGTAACAATGGTCATTTATCAGAGCTTTATTTTGAGAAAGAAAACATTCATTGATAATGGACATCTTTTGAATGGAGTTAAATATCCCCCTCTTTTCCTCTTCATCTTTTCTGTCCAAAGATATCATGTTGCATTAATTGTACGAGTATTTGAGCACCTTTTAATTGTTAATCAGAGGACTTTGCACTGCTCAGACTAAAACACCACCGTGCTTTTGGCCAGTAGTCATTCGTTGTTTTGTTTCCTTTCTTGCAAAGTGCCGAAGAACACAGGAGACAAGCGATCTGGGAAATCTGAAACGTCGCCAGTGGCTCCCCGGGCGGGCATCCAGCAGAAAGTGCAGCAGCAGCAGCAGCATAAAGTAAACCAGGCGTTGCAGGTCCCGGCTGTGTCTCTTTATCCCTCACGCAAGAAAGTGCCAGTCAAAGACCTCCCACCATTCGGTAGGTGGAACAGGGAAGAATTTGGTTTAATATTTTGAAGTTTGTTTGCCTGTGTCAGGAAGACATTTTTAATCAAATAAAGTTCAGACTTTTATTTCTGCGTATGATACGCAGGTTGTGCCCGTTCATGCAGTGTCTAGGCATAGTTCTCTTCTCTAGAAATGGAAAGAAAGAAATCTAGGGAAAGCATCCTGTCAATTTAATAAGTATTTACCTGTTACTAGCAGCTGGAAAGAATAAATGTGTCTCACTGTTTTCCCTGGGATCTTGCCTTAACTTTTCTAGAGGAATTAGGGACATGGAGTTCTTGAGATGCCTCAGAAGTTTTGGTGTGTCTTTACAAGTTGAATTTTTAAGGTGAAATTCAGGCCTGCTCAAACTGGCAGTCCTGTTAGAAATGTAGGTCTGAACATTCACATTGACAATTGTCCCTTTGGCTTCTCCTCCCTTCTGCTTTTTTAATGTTGTTGCTCAGTTGTTACTGCCTCCATATTCCACAGAAAGGTACCAGACTATAGGAATTTCTTCTACCCTGATTTCCAGATCTGTGTCCCAACATGTGTACAAAACACATATGCATTATTAACAAACCCCTTAAATCACAAGTATGGTAATATCCCTAGTAAGTATATGTAGCATAACTGGCTCTTCCTTTTTCATGATGGTTATTGCACAAGAGCTTAATTTTGATTTCACTCTTTATTGGTTTTCCTCATGCACTGCTTAGGCTGCAACAAAGCATTAGAAGCAGCAAAATGAGCAGGAAACAATTCAATATCCATCTAGATCTTGCTGATTTTACCATTAAATTTTAATCTTGAAAGGACTTTGAAGCTCCATAGACTGCATTTTTTGCTCATACTGGCAAAGTTTTTGAAAACTGACTAGGTTATGCTGATCAGGCAGCTGTAAATTATTGATAGCAGGATTGTGATCCTGCAGATCAAAGATGAAGTCCACAAATGCTTGGAAATAACCTCTACCACAAACATTGGCAAAACTGTCAGAGAAACTCTGTCTTCACTTATAAGGCTGTCCCAGGGTGGATTTTTGAGGGGCGGGGGAAAGAGAAAGATGGATAAATGTGGCCTGGAAAAGCAATTCTTGATGCCCTAGATCTTTACATCATACATCATCTTCAGGATGTTTTTACTCTTTAGTTTCCCAAAATAAGCTGGTGCAGAGATAGTTCTCAAAAATGAAAGCGAGAAAAGCAGCTGCAGGATGGCCTTGTTTCATAAGCCTAATCCTTATTAATTTTCTTTCCAGCTTTCTTTGACCTTCTAGGCTACTCTGAATAGAAAAGAAACAGGAGAGCAGTTTGAATTCTTACTATATAAATCTTCACTAACTAGTGAGATGGGTGTGTGTCTATATTTAAGCTAATTTTAGTTCAAGTTTCTCAGTAACCATTCCTATGCATATTTTCAATTATATATTGTATAGGCAGTATTCTGCAACATCAAGTCTTCATTGTGTTTTCTGTGGCAAAGTATTTCTCTTAAGTGGCCAGAATGAAAGACCATTTCTGCACTAATATGCAGAAATAAAGCACTATATTTTAAACACAAATAGGTTTAAACATTTTGCTTCATTTAAGCTGGTGTCAGGAACTCAGAAATATGCAGGAAAAAAATGTAGCTTTTTCTTCTTGTGAGGTGTCTGGTCTATAAATGCATTGTGAAACATAAGGATGTATTTATACTGGACTTTACATCTGCCTACTTTAATTCTTACCTAAAGGCATTAACTCCCCACAAGCTTTAAAGAAAATCCTTTCATTATCGGAAGAAGGAAGTTTGGATCGTCACAAGAAACAATCTGAAGACGCTGTCTCAAGTGCGTCTTCACAGCTGTCTTCTCCTCCTACTTCACCACAGAGCTCTCCAAGGAAAGGTAGTAGATGTTCGATATTTCTCAGCCTGTTTCTTGAAGCTTGTGGACTTTGGAAGCTTCTGAGACAGAACTTGGACACTCAATACTGCTGCTCCTATTTTTGCCACATGTGGTCAGCAAGAGGGCAGGAAATGTAGTGCAGAGTGGGATACGTGAAAGGTAGCTGTGAACCTGATTTCAAGGGTACTTGAAAGCCCTCTGGTTATCAAAAGCCAGAAAAGATAGCCTGGTATGATACAGGATTTGATGCAGTAGGTCACTCTCACTGCAGCTGCTTCTGACAAAAAATATTCCTATGATCAGTGTTTCCTGCCTTCAGTGGAAGGATGTGTAGGTCGAAACTTAAAATCTTTGTATGGCATTGACCACACCAGTCTATTAGAGGAATTATTTGCTGTGTCATGCATCTGAATGGGATGTGACCTATGTATGACAGAAAGGCTTAAGATATTTGGAATTCAAATCAGAATATTTAATATTGTAACTTACGTTTTATACTACAGAATATTTTAATAGGAGCCTGATTTTTTTAAACTCTGTGCATGAATTTTTGAGGAATGGTATTATACATCGGAGCTTTCTTGACCAAAATCCTTTTAAGTGATTTCACAGAGTTATTTTTAAAAGTGAATTTAGGACTTGAAAGGAATTTTTTAAAAACTTGTTTGTTTGTTTTCATGGTAGTTCTGGCTATGAATTGACAAAACAGAGTATGGAGGCAGTGTCCTGTAGTTTAAACAAAAAAAAGACACTTTGGAAGTATGATAGCCTAGATGTATTGCATGTGACTTTTAAGTTATTCTGTTTTCAGAATAGCATAAAAGTTCAGTTTAACAGTTACATAATATAGCATTATGGTAAAATATACATTGGCGTTGAAGTGACTTCTACTGAAGTGTTATTTACTAAGGTCAGATGGAGGAGGATAATATGTAGAGGATATATCACCTTGAGTCCTTGTAAGCTGTCATCATTATTCCTCCCAAATACTACGTTAGCAAAGAGTGAGCTTATATAAATGTGGTCAGGCCTATGCATCTTTTGAAAAAGGAATTGGAATTCTGTACTTGATTCATAGTGTGAAACACACTTTATTTTTGCAAAAAGCAAATCATAAACATGATGAAAAATAATCCTTGGTTTGATGATTACATGAAGCTAATGGTACGTTCTTTCAGGTAAAAATGGCAGCATTAATTCCATGTTCTCAGTAAGTGAATTAGGGTACATCAGTTGAAGTAATTTTGACACTTATGAGTAGAGTGAAAGCAGAAAATGAAAACTGTGGTGACTTGTTGATGTGTTGTTTAATGATCTTTAACTTAGCTGGCAAGAACATTCAGCACAATTTGTTTAAGACTGAAAGAAAAGCTGAATTTGCTGAATTTGATTCTGTGACATGGTTGCAGATTTTATCTTGAGTCTGGCTGTAACGGTGCTACCTACCTCCAAATTTCTCCGTAATTCTGGTAATATGGAATTTGGAATTAATTAGTTAGCCAAGTATCACAAAGAAAGCTTGAAAACCTGCCCCTCTCTCAGCCACAAGATGTAATAAGCAGTCAGCCCAGATGTCTGGGCTTTATGTATTTGTTCATCTCTGAAGTGCAGCTTTGCAGAACAGAAACATTGTATGAGAGAGTCTCTGGGATTACTTTAAGCAGTAATCTCAACCAGAGCATCTCTTTCCTTCCAGTCTTGGAGACAGTGTGTATGCACTGGATAAGTAACTTTTGAGAAGTAACATTTCATAATGTGAGGATACAAGTATGATGATGAGTTTGGAAAGAGTTTAGGAGAGGAGGGCAGAGAAGAGGGAAGGAGAGCCGTTGGTTTGTTAATGAGTAGTACATGTTCCCACACTCCTAAGCCTCTGATTAAGATACCAAAGACACAGTGTCTCACAGTTTTGCTGTGTATCTTTATCTTTTGCAGTGCTGTGTAAATGTAATTGTAGCTTTCTTTTATTGCCTGTTTTATTGCAGTATTGCCAACTGCCTGATGAGAACTGAGCAGGCATCTTGGAGAGTCTGATTAATGTGATGTTCCCTTTGCAGGCTACACTTTGGCTCCAAGCAGCACTGTGGATAACTTTTCCGATTCTGGTCACAGTGAAATTTCTTCTAGATCTAGTATTGTCAGCAATTCCTCTTTTGACTCTATGCCAGTCTCCCTACATGATGAAAGGAGACAGAGGCATTCTGTCAGCATCGTGGAGACAAATCTTGGTGTGGGAAGGATTGACAGAAGAATCATGATTGAACCAGATCAATACAGCTTAGGGTAAGAATTTTATTTGTGCTTACTTATACTATTCTTTTATCTAGTGTGTATGTGGAATGTATATTTGTCCATGTAACTTTCCCTATATCTCTCAAATTTTTTTTCTCCTCTGCTCTTCTAAAATACTACTTCAGTGCTGCATTTTGTGATAATGCTCCTGCCAAGAAAAGATTTTGCACTCCTGAGTGCGTGGTGAGGTCTACAGCAGTAAGACTTTACTTCAGTAGATGTTGCCATCTGAGCATTTCAGTGGTGCCATAGATTATCCACTTTGTGGCAGACTAGTACCCTAGCCTGTTTTCTCCATGGGAAATTAACTGAATTAGATGAGATATTCATACAATTATTCAGTGATCAAACTGAGAACAGACACAGCTAGCAATTTTCCAGTCTGCTTCATGGAAAAGTGCATATTTGTCTAACTCCAAAATATTTTGCTCCAAATATCTCTTCTAGTCAACAATAATTGGAAGCTAAAATTCACATTACGCTGCTGGTTTTCTACTAATTTTCTAGGTAATTAACTTCTGTAACAGTAGGGAAGCTAGTGCTGTGAGGAGTTCTCTAAATCTCTAACAGTGAGCCTTGGTGTGAAAATAATTGGAGTTCTGGCTCCTGTTTAGTCTCCACTTACTTTTTTTTTTTTTTTTTTGGAGCTGTTATTTGGATGCTTCAGTCAGAATGGTTTCTGGGTTTTTAATCCTGCAGGGTCTGTGAAAGGCAGACCTGTTCCAAAACTGCTGTACTTCAGCTTTGGGAATCTCAGGCTATGCAAACTCTTTAATCAGATGTCTTAAATATTTGGAAAAAGAGGGTTCCAGTCTGCATAGGAAGGTGCCCTGGAAGAACAAGTCCCAGGAGCCTGGATATCTGCTAAGCAAAAGTGACACTTTGTCGGTTTTCTCTGCTGCTGTGTAAGGGATTGTGTCAGGCTCACTTAATCGTTGAAAGGCTACAGAAAACATACTTGCTCTTCGAAGTAGCATGTGTTTCCAAAAATAAGGTTAAAATACATTTCCATTTGCAGGAAATGTTGAAAAGTTAGCTTTCACAGTTTCCTAAGTAGAAAAGAAAAGTCTGAAAAGCTGAAATCTAAACCTGAATATCAGCCAGCTCCTGCTAAATTCTGTTTCTAGCTTTTGAACCATTTGCTTAGCATGGCTGGAAAAGCAGTAGGATAACCCTGTCTGTTTCCCTGTATGTGTGTCAGTGTGGTTTGCTTGTCTTAAAGGGCTTTTGCAAAGTTAAGATTTTACCTTTTGAAATTACTCTGCTGAAGTGTAAGGCTTCAGCAAGTTATCTATCTAGTTTTGTTTGTGTGTTTGTGTTTGGTTTTGTTTTATTGAGGATGTACTTTAAAGAAAAATGTTATATTCTCAAAATTGAATTAGCCATTAATGCAATATAAAGTGCATCAAAACCTTCAGTCATAGAATCAAAGAATGGTTTGTGTGGAAAGGGACCTTTAAAATGTCATAAAGGTTTCCTAATCCAACTCACCAGTATGTTTTGTTTTCCTTTGATTGTTGAACTCTGTGTGTCTTGTTCATGATTTCCAATTCCAACACTGGATTTTTTGTCCCCCTCATCACTGTGTATCCAGCTCATATGCACCGCTGTCAGAGACCAGAGGCCTGTATGCTGGAGCAACTGTACTTTCTTCTCCTAGTACAGAAGAGCTGTCACAGGACCAGGGGGACAGAGCTTCGCTCGACGCAGCTGACAGCGGCCGTGGTAGCTGGACTTCCTGTTCGAGTGGTTCTCATGATAACATCCAGACAATCCAGCACCAGAGAAGCTGGGAGACTCTGCCTTTTGGACATGCTCATTTTGATAGTTCAGGTGATGGGGCAGGACTATGGGCCTCAGGCGGCCACATGGACCAGCTGATGTTCCCTGACCACGGCACAAAGTATGGCAGGCAAAGTCAAGGCAGGGAGGGCCTTGATCAAGCACAGTCCAGAGCAAGCTGGGCATCTTCCACAGGATACTGGGGAGAGGACTCCGAGGGTGATACAGGTACCATAAAGCGGAGGGGTGGGAAGGATGTTTCGATCGAAGCTGAAACCAGTAGCATAACATCTGTACCAGCAGAGGAGGCAAAGCCAGCTCCTGTGCCCCCTCACACAGCAGCAGCATCAAGTAGTACAAAGGGGCTTGTTGGTAAGTTAAGTTTTGTTTACCGTGAAGTATTGCTTAAGTTTTTTCATGTTGTTCTGCATTTCTTTTGTCTGGTTTGATTTTTTTTTTTTTTTTAATTTTAAAGCAAAACTGAACATTTTGTAGTCTCTCTTAAATTTTTCCCTTTAACTGTGCTTTTATTGCTCGGGAAAATATCATTTATTGTTGATTCTCAGTTCTGGCAGTGCCTTTGTGTTTCAAGAGAGCCTGCCATACATCAAAAAACTAGCTCAACTGCTGGACAGTATTTTGAGAGGTTGATGTATTTAGATGTCTGTTCTGAAATGTGAATTTCTCATCACAGTAAGGCTCCATAGGCTATATTTAGAAATCTTAATAAATGTGGCCTGATTTTTATAGAAGTGTTTTACTTTATACCTTTGTATGACTTGTCTGATAATTGTGAATATTCCTTACTTCTGAAAATGGGATCCCTTTGTGCTTAAATACCAACTGAAATGTTTCTTTGGACTGCTGAAACTGAAGAGGTTTCAAAGAAGTTAGAGCTGAAATACATTTCTATGTATTCAATAATGGAAAGATCAGATAATATATAAATTCGTGTGAAGGTGTCTTTGGCAGAGATTAACATTTTTATCATATTATTCCTTCTATGCATCCCAATGTGTGGACCATCCAATACCTCTGCTTTTTCCCTCTTTTCTTCCTTTCATTCCCCCTCACTTTGACTTTTGTCAGGTTAACGTGAAGAACTATCTAAAAGCCATTTTTTGCTGACACAGCTGAACGTCTGCCAGATTGAGGTCATGCTGCGACCACTGTGATAAACAGCTTTTCCATTTTCTGCCCAAGTATATTGCTTAGCAGTGGCCTTTTGCCTCAAAGCTTAGGTGCAGATCTAAATCCCTGGACTATGAAGAGGAAGAAGCTGTACAGATTCATTCCAATCTCTAATTTTACTCTTTGATACCCTTGGTTTCCTCCAGAATGTGTAACAGGTGTACTTCCAAACTTGCCTCTCAAGGCAGTGCCTGCCAGTACATTTTTAGAGACTTGAAAGAACATGAAAGAGACCTGAAAATTCAAACCAACACAATTCCATGCCCTTCACTGCTATTAGCTAACTGTCCTGCAAGTGTAACTCTGTGTATCACTCAGAACCTGCTGGTTTACATAGTTCTTTTGCACTGAATAGACATTGATTTCTTGCAGTATTTCAATAGAATTTTTTTACAATAGAGTTTTTCTATAGAATTTCTTCTGATTTTCAGAAATCTTTGAATAAAGTTTCTCAGAAACTTCTTCATGAGAAATTGCTCAGTTAAAACAGTTTGTCCAAGCAAAATACTTAGACTCTATTGGAAACTATTTGGTTTTGTTGTAATACCAAGGATTTATTTTTAGTCTACAAAAACTTGCATCCAAGTAGCACCAGTCCATTTTAAGCTTGTACTGCCCTTTCAGTCAAATCATGCTGCCTAATGCAGGGTGGTGTTGTCATCACCACTTATGCAAGAATATACAGTGTATGACAAGCTGTGGAAAGTAAATTGTCTGTGTCAGTGGCTTTCCTGCTGTATTTGTAAGGTTTGTCATTAAAGTGGTCAAGTGTTAAAGGGTTGGGCCTACAATAAGTGTTCAGTATCAAAGTCCCAGCTGACTTCTCTAAGTACTTAACTCTGAAACAGAGACTCTTGCCTATCTGTTGTGTGTCCCTGCAGATGCTTCGGATTCTTAACTGTTGTTTTTACCCTCAAAGTTCTCCCCAAGAGAGAACTTCTCAGTATGCCCAGAGCTAAGCCTTGTTCAGGTAAACAGTTACATCTCAGTGAGATCCACAAGCTAGGTGGTGGTCTTTCTGTCCCCTAGATAAAGTCATATTCAATCATTGTTCTTGCAGGAATACTTTCAATTTTAATTTTGCAGAGAATACAACCGTAGGGGCTGCGGGCAGTAGCGCCTACAAATAGTATGATGATGAAGCCCACTTCTCTTCCTTACCTGTTGGAATTGTAGCTTATGCCTCATTAAGTAGTAAGATTTGTAGGAAGAAAATAATGTGTCAGATGCATTTCTTTTTTTCCTCTTCAAGATGCTAAAAACAAAAGAGATGAGCTCTTGGATGCGAAGCCCATCTTCAGAAGCAAGATAATCATGCATTTGGGGAGATGCCAGAATTCCTGATGTTTGCTACTTCTGTGGACTCTAGAGTCTTCCACGTTACTTTGATCACTGTACATTTTTTTCTATACAATTGATGGAACAACTTGAGTTGCAAAGTTTGAACAAATTCCCCATGTAATTTGGCGAATTTTATTAGACTAATGCTTCATTACTGGAAGAATAACTATATCCTGTGTATGTTGTATATTCTGTACTTTCTTGATTGATTTATTTTTCACAAGCTCTTTGTCTAGCGTATGATAGTTAACCTTTGGCATTCAGATTTTCTCTTCCTGGGCTGTTGATTTGGTTGATATTTACATAGTTTTTAGCTGTCTATTTTCCTTTGAGCAGTGTTTCTCGTCCTTTCTCTTACAATCATCTGTTGTTTTTCCCGCAGCACGAAAAGAGGGTCGATATCGGGAACCACCTCCTACTCCTCCTGGTTACGTAGGAATACCTATTGCTGAGTTTGCAGAAGGTGGCTCCCATCCAACCAGGAAGCCTCCAGACTACAACATAGCACTTCAGAGGTCTAGAATGGTGGCACGGACATGTGAGACTCATGGGACAGCAACTCCACAGCAGCAGTCGCACGGCCACTCGACTGGCAGGCCCGTGAACAAACCTCAGTGGCATAAACCAAATGAGTCAGATCCACGTCTTGCTCACTATCCATCTCAAGGGTTTTCCACAGAGGAAGATGGTAAATTTCTAATTGTTAGATTTTGAGTGTGCTGCATGCAAAATGGGTCAGTGCTTTCACAGACACAAAGCGAATTGCCCAAATCTTGCCATAATTTGAACTCCATTTCATTTCAAAACTCGCTAGTTGTTAACTTTTTGGAAGGGAAGGAATTCAGTTCCTCCTAAATATAATTTAAAATTTGGAATGTAGGTCCACCTGAATCTTGAACAACCAAGCAGTTGGCTTAGGCAGCTTCTCTGAAGGTGCCTGTGTTTACCTTGTAAAGCCCTGCGTGCCATGGTTTTCCACATTAACCACCTATTTAGTGATGAAAAAAGTATCCTGGTCTACAGAATGCTTGCCCATCCACTCTGCAGAGCATCATTGCTCAGGTTTATTTGGATAGTTGCTCACATTCTACCTGAAACTCTCTACGCTGTGGACACTGAGTCTTCCACTCCAGCTGTTTAACATGATGAGTCCACTGCTGTCTCACTGATCCAAGTACATCTTTATACTTTAGCTCAACTGTGATGTTTTTCTATGGAGAGCAAGTGTAGCTGGATTGCAGCTTTAGGTCCTCAACATTTATGCAGCATGGTGCCAAAATCACACATGTGAATGCTTTGTTTTGCTTAATGATAGACTAATATTTGCCTTCTCCCTCCAACTGCTTAGTTACTAAGGTTTTAGGTGCAGGATGAACTTTGCAGTTGAACATGATGGGAAAAAAATGATGTCTACCTTAACTGAATTACCTCAAACTTCGAGAGTTACCATGACAGAGGATTTTAATTGTTTCTGGTAATGATGACGAAATTGAAGATACGTTTAGGGAAAAATGTCAGATGCCTTTCTGAAGCTATTAGATGTCTAGGAGTATCTGTTGTGCTCCTCAGGATGAAGAACTGCATCTAGCTCAGTTAAAGCAATTGTCTTATTTTCTTCAAGATCCAAACTCTAAAGGAATATGTCTCATGAGACCTGAAATGTACTGAAATTTAGATTGTTTTGAAGTATATGTATTTATACAATGAAATGGAAAACATGTGAGCACAATACACACAGTTGTTGTATGCACAGCTTGTTTCATTCAGTAGCAGTCTTGTTCTTTATGAACTAAATTCTATTTTCCCTTATCCTATTATGTTTGCAGAAGATGAACAAGTCTCTGCTGTCTAAGACTTGGGCTTTTCTGGATCCAGAGTGAGCCACCTTAAAGGAGAGCACAAGAAGACGTCCCTAGAATAGGAGCCTTGGAACTATGATTAAAGGATGGTGGACCTATTTGCCTCCTTCCCTGCCTTAAAGCAGCATGGGGCTTCTTCCTCTGCCCCTCCCCCTTCTGTCCCCTCTCCCCTTGCATGTGAAATACTGTGAAGAAATCGCCCTGGCACTTTTCAAACTGTGTTGCTTGAAATGCACAGTGCAGCAATCTCCAAGCTACCACTGTCGCTGTCTGCCACATCACACAGTATCATTCCAAATTCCAAGATCATCACATCAGGATGATTAACTCTGGCTGCACTTCCCAATGCCTGGAAGGGTTTTTTTAAATCTTCCTTTTAGATTTTAATCACAATCCTAGCACTTAGTCTCATTGGGATAATGAGATAAGTTAGTTGTCAAATTACATTTGGCCTTTAACCTACAAAGAGAAAAATGCTTTGAGATCCTTCAAGGAGGCAGTGCTTATTTGCTTGTTTACAATGCCTTTGTTACAGTTTTGTATGTTTGCATTTGGGAGATCAAATAGTGCATCTGAATAGTAATTACAGTATTATTTCACACCTGTAAGTAGGGTTGCCAGCCTGAGCTCCTGGAATAATATTGCTATCACATGGCTGAGCAGGGCAGAAGGGAAGGCAGAGGTTACAGGATGCAGCCTTTCCTTGACCACCTGGCTTTGCTCTTAATGTGCCCCACCCTGGAATCTTCACGAGTTTGTAAATGTTAGTGTTAATGGCATCCTCATCCGGGTCTGGTGTAAATGCAGAAACACAGTGCTTGCAACTGGTCAGTGATGGAAGAGGACACAGTGTGTCTCATACCTGTGCCTTGTGGAATACAGGATGGCATGCTAAAAACAAGTGTCCCCTTGTAATAAGACAGATGGCACCTCCACCTTTAAGTTATATACTTTTTTAAAAAACTATATAGTAGTTATATTAAAATAAAAATTAACTGGATAACACTGCAGTGAAGGCAAGTTGGGATGTCACAGCTCATTTCAGCTGTTAACACTGATCTAATAACCTCCATCTATTGACTTCGACATTAGGGGATAATCGAGCCTTTAAGTAAAAAAAAAAAAAGAAATAAAATAACACAGATTTGCCAGCCTTTGCAATGCAGAAATAGTCACAACTGTTAATGGCTTCATGGAACACTGCATGTGTAGAGAAGGCCAATGTGTAGCAACCACCTGCTCACAGCTGCTATTAACCCTATAATGACTGAAATGACCCTCCCCTCTATTTTTGTGTTGTTTTTGCACAGACTCCGGAGAAGTGAAGGCTGCCAATCCGAGTAGTACTCAAATGTGAGGAACTGCTGGTCTTGGATTTTTTTTTTTCCATTGAACTCAGCTGATCATATTGATCAGTAGATAAACGTAAATAGCTTCAACTTTTAAAGATCAAATTGCAGTGTTTTTTCACTGTATCAAACAAATGTCAGTGCTTTATTTAATTCTCTCCTGTAATCATAGCTTTTGTCTATTTGCTTATATATCACATTGTCAATTATGCATTTGTAATTTTACATGTAATATGCATTATTTGCCAGTTTTATTCTCAAGGCTATGGACCTCATGTGCATATAGAAATACAAAATCCTAGCTCTATCACAAGTTGCACAAATGTTATATAAGCATTAAGTAATTGTAGACCATAGGACTGCTAATCTCAGTTCGCTCTGTGATGTCAAGTGCAGAATGTACAATTAACTGGTGATTTCCTCATACTTTTGATACTACTTGTACCTGTATGTCTTTTAGAAAGACATTGGTGGAGTCTGTATCCTTTTGTATTTTTAATACAATAATTGTACATATTGGTTATATTTTTGTTGAAAATGGTAGAAATGTACTATGTTTATGCTTCTACATCCAGTTTGTATGAAGCTGGAAAATAAATAAATATAACATTAATGAAGTCCATATTGATTCTTATGCATTTTACATGTTCCACATACTTGAACAAATTTATGAAAAAATTTTACTTCTCTGTGTATTAATATTAAAGGGACATTGCCAAGTGATGTGGGCAAACCACTGGTGTGGAGTTTTTCTTAATATACAGTTGTGCTGCTGATAATTTTTGAAAACTTTGGTGTGTGTACTGCTGAATGAGAATGACTGATATGGTGAGCATCCCCAGCAGAAACATTTGAGATGCCAAAAAAGGTGTGGCCTTAGGTGTATGTAGAATGCAAACAGTTTTAAAGGTAAGATTGTGTTGATTTCATATTCTGAATGGTGTAAAAGTAAGGAATGCATGTTTTAACATTTGGTTAGGGAGAAGTATGGAAAGTGATCTATTTGAGTTTTTACCAAACAAGATATTTCAAATTATAAAAATCACCCAATAGCATCCCCAGTAATAAAAGCCGATGTTAATTCCATGTTAAATCTGTAGATTTTTTTTTTTCCCCAGAGGTTAGATTCTTTATTTCCAGTGGTATGCAGAAGACTGGGGTAAAGTGGTACTGCTAAGGCCATTACAGCCGTATCCTATTTAGCTTTGAAATGCCTGGCAGGTGGCGTGTCCAAGTCTAAAATTAATTCAGTGCAAAGAGAAGCAACAAAATGCTGTCTAGATGTAAGTCTTCCTAACATAGCTCTAGAAATGATCCACACTTAAAATTGTAAGAAAGCTAAAAATCCCTCAAAATATTGGACTTGTAAACATTGTGGTTTTATCATTGTAATCTTTAGCACTGTAAGGGAAGAAATTATGGAGATTTAGATTTGTGTGGTGTGAGTGGAACTACTGTCTGTGAATCTGTGGCTAATACTTGTTGGGTATATTTCAACAAGCTAGAGATTACCATTGGTTTTTACATTAGTAGAATGAACACACATTTTTACACATTTTACCTGCAAGATTGTACTAAAGGCACAGTGATAGGGAAATAATTTCTCTTACCAACTTGTGTTTGCACACTTGTCAGTTTTTTCTATATGCTTCGTATATTATTGAATTAGGCACTAGCACTCCCTATCCTCCTGTTTATGCCTCCTTACTGTAATTAGTATTTTTAGAACCCATTATGTAGAGACATCCTCAACGCAGCATCCACTACAGATAGCTTATTTCATTGTGGACTGGGCTTCACACAGCAATTGATTCAACGGAAATAAAGGCCTTGGTGTGACATCTGAAACAGGTTTGGTATTTGTAGTATGTGTAATATGAATTTTGTACTTACTGAATGGATGCAGCAAGATGTGGACAAGTAAATACCAGTTGCTGAGATATAGTGTTGCATTCACCAAAATGGAACAGAACACTGAAATCGAAGGATTTTGTTCGTTTGCTTGAAGAAATGCCATTCAATTATCTGTATTCTTTTACAGCTTTTTTTTTTACTGAAACTTACTGAGGCAGAGGCGACTCCTTTATGCAGTGTATTGCACATTGCAGTCAGCACAAATCTGTAAAAGCTGAAGTATTGAGGGCACTGCTTTAATGGCTTCATCTTGGTCATTTGGAGAAGCATGCATGTTTTACATCTGTAAATCTGAGACTCAAGTATTTGGTTAACCTAGCGCAAGGAACAGGTTTTGTTTTAAAATAAAAACAAAACCAAGCCCTCTATTTTCTTCAAGATTAGTAGGAAATGCAATAAATTTCCAGGCTGTCTCATACGGATTGTTGCATAGTTGAAACAAAATCAACTCTGGAGAATTCAAGTAATGATTTAATTGCAAGTATTAATATTTATGTATTCCTTGATATGGGATGAAACATTCAAAATACTTCTGTGAATAAAGCCTATGTAGCAGCAACAGCCTCTCTAACATAAATTAAATAACACAGATCTATTGAACAAAATATGAACATTGTTAAAATTACTCTGAAAATTGACCCCCTCAAGAGACAGCAGCCCTCTGAGATGATTAATATAATTTTGGTCTTCCCTATCTCTAGATTGTCCTTTAAGTAAGCTTTACACTCTTGTGTCTAAAAATGGCATGCTTTGAGAGAAGGCTGGAAGTGAAAGTAGGTTTATTACTGATGTAAGGTGGAATCTGTTACTTTCTGTTTTCCATCAAAAATGTGATAAATTAAAATTTAGAGTTTTTACTAGAATATGAAAACCTTTAAAGCTCTCTCTTGCTTATATGGGGTGAGTGTGTAGGAATGAGTTGAAAGTATTCAACTACTAGCAACCATCAACAGCATAATCCTAAACTATTCTCATTTGATTTTCCTGGGATTAAATTTATACAGTGGCACTCTACACACCTACACACAGACTGCATTCTCTGTAGAGAAATGAGTCTTGGCTCTCTGTGTCAAAACTCGAGTTTGTGTTAAGTAGAAGTGCTGGCTTCTCCTTAAGGGGAGACTTTTAACTCCCTCAGCTTTTTACTTGGTGGCTCCATGTGCTGAGTCTTCTGTTTCAGTTTGGAGAATTAATTTGGATTTTATTTCTTTATTCAGTGGATCCTTAAAGGTGTAGTTTTGGCCCAGGTAGTCTAATATCTGAAAGGAGGATTATTTTCTTTGCAGCACTGTTGCCCTTGCTGACAATGAAATTCTTTGTGTGAATATGAAACCATTATATATATGTGTGTGTATATATATATATATGTGTGTGTGTGTGTATATATGTATATATGTGTGTACATATATATATATATATATAAAAACCCATTTTATATGTGTGTGTATACATATAGAAAAAACTCCATTGCATACCACTGCAGCATCCCTTTTTTTAGGTAGGAAGCCTGCACTGGAAAAGAAGCCAGTGCAACATTATTCAAAGGCGTTTGAGGGGTAAAGTTTGACAATCTTTTTTTCAGTGAAATTTACACTGGAGTAGTGAGGTTCAAAATGCTTTCTCAGTTACTACCAAACTGTTTTGATATGCAGTTGTTATCTTCTGATACAGTTCCGGGAAAAACTTGCCACTTGTGCCAGGGTCAGTAGCCGTGGCAGAGATAAATTGCCTAGGTGCTCTGTTCAATGTGTTTTGGGGGTTTTGTCATAGCTAGAGAAATATGAGTGATTTTTAACTGGTTTTATTGAGTTTTATGTAACAAGTAAGATGATCTGAACTGTGGCTTTCTAACAGAAGGTAGGCTGTGAGGCCCAGGATGGCTTTTCTGCCTTGGTGTCTTTGGTCATAATCCAAGTAAAACACAGGAAATTGCACCGATAAAAAGCAACCTTCCACACTGAGGCCCTGCTCCAACATCAGCACAGAACTGGATTTGTTCTGGTTTGACAGTCCCGGGAACCCTCGTACGGCCCTGATACACATTTTGCTCTTGAGATAATGCTGTTGCTGCATTTCTTACTTGGGAGACTGATCCATTGCTCTGGTTGTCAAAAGATAATGAGCCTCCATATGCTGGTTTATATGTGTAGGTGATTTTTGCATTAAACATTCTTTAGGCTGAGCAGCTCTCTTCCCTTCTCCTTTCTTGTACCTATACCTTACAGTGGCCATATGGTCTTGCTGTCTGTCCTGTCAGGGTAAGTCAAACTTAAGCGGGACAGGTAGAATGGAAACTTCTGTATGCACGCTGCATCTTGTGCAGTTTGTTTGGGGTTTTTTGTTGTGTTTATTTGGTTGTTTCTGTTTTTTTTTTTTTTTTTTTTTTTTTTTGAGAAACCCATCTGAAATAGCATGAAACTAGGGGATTGTTACATCTGCTGGGAAATAATGTTCTGGCACTTTCACCCAAGTTTCCTATAAATCTCTGTGCCTTTGAGCTTAGATATCTTCTGGGTTTATGCTTAACACCACCAGATGTTTTCATCCCAATGGCAGGAAGATAAAAAACTTACAGTCTTCTCCATGACAATCCTCTCCACAAGGCTTGACTTTATGGTGTTCTAAACCTCTCATTTGAAAAATAGAGGGCATTTGATACTCACCACCTGATTAATTGCCATCTTGTCAAATCAGGCTGAAAAATTGCTGCTTGAGTTGCAGGCACTTTGGTTTCTCATCAGGTACAGGATATATATGACTTTTTTAACAAAGAGCATGAAGCTCTGTTGGCAAAGTGGTGAACTGAACATCTCTAAGGATTCATNTGTGTTAAGTAGAAGTGCTGGCTTCTCCTTAAGGGGAGACTTTTAACTCCCTCAGCTTTTTACTTGGTGGCTCCATGTGCTGAGTCTTCTGTTTCAGTTTGGAGAATTAATTTGGATTTTATTTCTTTATTCAGTGGATCCTTAAAGGTGTAGTTTTGGCCCAGGTAGTCTAATATCTGAAAGGAGGATTATTTTCTTTGCAGCACTGTTGCCCTTGCTGACAATGAAATTCTTTGTGTGAATATGAAACCATTATATATATGTGTGTGTATATATATATAT